>JBBPTO010000120.1:5735-51161 GCA_038094155.1 Pulveroboletus cf. aberrans | reverse complement strand
GTATACAGAAGCATCTGCACAGTTTTTTGAGCCACTGTATTACTTGATGAAGCCAATTGCTTTTGTGATCCACTGAGTAAAAGTATTTGACAACATGATGAGAAAATGTTACTGAAGTTGAGGTGAAAAGGGTCATTTTATGGTTGTGAGGTGATGGAATTGTGCCTGCAGAGTGATATGAGTGCACCAACAGGACACACAAAAAGATCCTCATCAAATGATGTTTCAGAGGCAACATGAGTCTCTGTCTACCCCATATTGTCCTCTCCCACCCAATGCAGAAAAGTTCCTTTGGACTTTGTAGGCACAATCACTCCTGCATGGTAAAGCCTTTGTTCCCCTACCACCTGATCAATAGACTGATGAAACTTTAGCAGACTTTGATAGATGCCCATTTGGTAAGTGTTCTTATGTACATTCTGCCATTGGCATGCTCATATTATTCAACAGGTACAACCATCATCATGCAACCATCTCAACCTCAGTAACCTTTTTCATCTTGCCATCAAGCCCTCTCATTCAGCAGGCCACAAAAGCCATGGACCCCATCGAGTAAGGCTCCTTCCACATTGATCCATTGCTTGGTTTTCAACAATAGTCATTAGGCATTCTACTACCTTCAGATTTATCACTCAGCTTCCAGTGGCAATGGAAGTTCACCCAACCAGTGATAATTTACCTGATCAAGCATGCCTAACCTTCAAATATTGAGGTATTTAAGCCATTTCTTGATGCTTATCCTGCATCTCACAGCTATTTTTAACCTCCAAGCATTGTACCTCTATGTACCCTTACCTTGTATCTATGGAAAACACCATCAGCCAAGATTTTCATTTTCATCAACTCCTTGAAGTAGGTAAAGCAGGTTCCATTGCACAATAATCACTAACACACACCACAGGTGCTAGGCTTTCTCTTCAAGGTCTCAGAGTTGCAGTCACTCATTGCTACCATATGTTATGCACTGATCTTGTGATGCATATTTCTTAGCTTGATGCTGGCACAACCTTCACTTCTTGGAGGCAACAAAAGCTTACAAATGACATTTAGGAGGTATGTCTTTTTCACTTCTATGAGTAATAGCTGGATAATTCACAGTCATGAAGAGGCAGTCACAGTGACTCAAATTTGAATGTACTAATGAATGGAAGAAAATCTGTTACAAGTCTCATTCAGTGTGTTTCTCACACAGCCATTCTAATTCCTTTCCCCAAAGCAGAGACCCCCCCTATAAAGAGGAAAAGGGAGATTGACTATACCATGGCTCTTTCATTCAAGTGTCCTCTCATCAATGCACAATCATGCATTGAATTTCACGCCAGTGAGCTGCCTCCAGTATTCAAGTGCAAATGAGAGAATGACTATGCTCAAAGTTCTTCATTGAATCATCATCATCTTCTGGCCCATTCATGTTCTGAGGTCATCTCACACACATCGACCACCCTACTCAACTCTGAGCTTAAGCGAAAGCCAGAGGACAACTCCAGTGAAACAGTTTACTCCAAGCATTCTAAGCATAATTCTGCTCCTCTGTGTTTGTCTTCTAAAGTAAAATAAGGATCTCACTTTCCTTCACTCATTATAACCCAGCTCCAACTATCAATTCTTGCATTTCCAAATGAGCTTCTGATCCAGATGATTGGACATCTGGATGTCGATTGTTTGAATATTGTAGTTATGTCTCTGTTCTCTTCAAAGAAATCTCTAGTTCTCACCTTCTCTCTACCTTTGAATTTAAGCCTACCAAGTTCTGGTTTGCTATCCAGGAAGAACAAGTTGAAGCAATGCTCATTTGAAGATGCTTGAGCTTATTCAACATTTCTGACAATTTTTTTTAGCTTCAACAATGATAGCCACCTCTGTACACTGGACATCCTCTCGCAGACTCCATGGGTAATCAACAGCTTTTCTGTCTTCTTATCTTGCAACAGAGAAACTCTGTCAACCTCCCTGATTGCTTTGGTCATAAGGAATCTCTTGGCCTCAGGATGTCCTCACATTTCATTTTCTCATTCCTCATCAACACCATCTAATCACCTGCATATTAGATTTTCAAGATCCCTGCATCCATCATTCCCTTGTCTTCAGGTTTTCTGGACAGATACCAATCTAGCCTTCTTCCCTGACATGATCTCTTTCATGCTCAGCATGCTTCACTACTTGCCCCTTAAAGATCTCTCCTTATGGAACACAGGCATTAGCTGTACCACACAGGTCAAGTTACTATTATTATTGACCCTACCTCACTTAATAAAACCTGAGTTGGACTGTGATTGTCCCCTTATTTCTATTCTGAGCTTCCTGAAATAGCATCCTTCTTTTACTGAACTTACTCTCTCTCCCCTCAGGATTTCAACATATTGGCACATTAGTCAGCATTCCACCACCAATATCCCAGCCCTTCATCATTTATCAGGGCCTGCAGTCTTTCTCTCCATGATTACAAAATACCTTCAGAATCCTGGCATGGTGCAGTCACTTGTGATAACCCTCTTCAATGCCCCCAGTGTCTTCATTCATTTTTCAGGTACTGAGTGATACCAAGTATTTCACAAGACTATCCTGCCTCAATATCACGCTTACCAGGAACCCTACTGAGGAAATTTTTAATATTCCACATGACAAAACATGTATCTGCTGTGCCATAGCTCTGAAAATATCCTGTGATTGAAACAAAAACCTGGATATTGGCCCACTTGTGAGTTGCAACTCAAGTCTTTCATATATGTGAAGCTAACACTCTATTAGTCACATACCAGAATGTGGTATGAAATGTTAACTTAGTTGCAAATTGTTTATGGCATGAGAAGAAATGGCTATGCAAACAGTTATCTGCTGCCCCAACAACATATGCATGTTGAAGTATGTTGTATCTAATTGAGCATGAATACCCAATCCAAGATCACACAGGTGTGGTCATTGCTGCTTCAGAATTGCTTCCATTGTAGTCTCATTTATTATATATTCTATATGTGTAAATAATGGCTGTTTGTTGATCCATCAAAGGCCTTATCATTCATAAGTTAGACCAAATCCTAAAGTGTCAGATGCAAGTGATTACCCTATCCAATGGTTTCATCACCAGTAGTCAATTCATCCACAGCATACTTACTGTATAATAGAGTTCTCCATGCAGAATGGGGACCATAAGCAACTTCTCTGCATAGTTCTTGCTCCAAAGGCTGTCCCTAAAGTTGGGGTATGCACCAAAAGGGTTCTTCATTCCCTCTGGTGCAGGTAAGTTCTTGTAAATAAATGCACAGTAGTGCTCCCTTCGCTCAGCTGTCCTCACCCCAAGGATCAGCTCAATCCTCTCAGGGACAATTATTTCTTCATCTTTGAAGAATATGTAACAATCCATTTGTGATGCATTGTAAGTTATGAATTGTATGTATACCAGATGAATGACACCACTTATACACAGTGATTTTTCCCTTCAGACTAGATCCCATGGCTGCCAGCATTTCCTTCATACCTGTAGGTAGTTCAGTCTCTTCAATTGTGCTTGGGATATCCAGGCTCATAAGTCTGTCCACCTTCACCAAAACCTGTCAGAGAAGACTCATGTCTGCATTGAAAGACATGTTGCCTTGCACATCCATATACTTTTTTTATGACAGCACACATGTGCTGTACAATCATCACCACGTCTGGTCGCTAAAGAATGGCTTTCACTTTTACCTCAGCACAGAAACTAAGGAGCATCACTTTTTCCAGGTTGCCTGTCATTCAGTAAGGTTTTCATGGAGTTGAAAGCCTGCAACTGCATACTTATTTTATGGTTTGTCTGAGTCTTCTGTAATCTGCTGATAATCTGCCCAAAAGGAAACATCAACCACCCATGGATTGGATCATACATAAGGATGAATTCATGAATATGTAGTGCTACATGATGGTTTGGCCTCCAAGTGATTTCAGGGAAGATTTCCTTGAAGCATTCCAGGTAAGCACACATATATTTGATGTACTGTGATGTGTGGGCTTTGGATGTGATGTGGGATGTTCTCCACCTAACTGCCATAGTCAAAAGCATTGTGAAATGTGCAAGCCTTTTTCACCACACCCTTTGTTCATTGTCATCAGGATCTAATCCCTACAATTTACAGAGCATTACAGGCAGATCAAATTCAATACTTAATTACAATTTCTCTGCTTTGAGCTTGCTATGAATCACAATGCCAGGTTGATCTCACTATGGTTCTTAAGCATCACTGAACCTCATCTATTTCTTGATCTGTTAGTAGTTCCATCTGCCTTTTCTTTGCCTTTCCATTCCACTCATTGTTGACTCTGTATTCCTCCACCATATCTTTACCCAGAATCATGATCTCACCCCTGTCTTTATCCACTTTCATAGAGACATGATGATCAGTTGATGATGAGAATAAAGACTACATCTTGTTAGTTGTGAAATGACAAGAACTGTGAATAGCTTACCATTAATACATTTATCATATCCCTCCTGGTGAGTTACTTTTTTCCTGACTGCAGAGAATCCAGTGCATTACATTCATCCAGAAGTGCTTGCAAGACAGGAGCATGAAAGCAATTTAATGCTACCTCTGATGGACCATTCTTCAATATTCTTCTTCCATCAACCAATTCCTCCATGTTCACAGGTTCAGTACATGTGTTTGAGATCTGCATAAGACTTGATTTGCCATTTTATTGATGATAATAGGTATTGAAAGTGAAACTGTGTTAGCCTGAGGAAAAGGTTGTGCATGCCATCAATAACAAGGAAACATGTAGAGTTCCAGTACAGCAGATGAAGAAGCTCAGACCAACAAACCCTGGTCTGCTTGAAGATACTGTCTTGTTCTTTCTTCATCCCTGCATCTCTCCACTTGATAGCAGCATCATGGTACTCTTTGTAAGTGTGACATGACACTTCCAACTTTCATTGTTGATGATATCTGACTTGGGCAACCAGCAGAGGTTACAAAGATGGTGCAATGTAGGTGCTGCAAACCCACTAATTTTGTGAGTGGCACACAAGTCAGTGATAGCTAAAGTTATTACAGATTGCATCAAGCACCCCATAGTATGAGCGGTGGTTTCTGTAAACCATGTTTCACACCTCCATGCCATTAAGAAGAAGTTAACAGAGGAAGTGATTTATCTCCTCCAAGGAAGGTTCTCATGGCTCTGGTGATTGATGTTCCATCTCTGACATTCCAGAGCTTATTTTTTTTTCATTCAGTAATATTCCCTGCTCCATAGCTTCCTCCATCTCAATAGTTCCACCAAAAAATCATTGTAATCCTGGACAATGAATGGTTTGATCAACTGTGTCACTCTCATACTTCCATTAATTGCTATATTGACAAGTAATTGTCTGCAGTATTTGCTTTCTCAGAACTTCTTGAAGGTATAACACTCTGAGATGGTACATTGTCCCTTTTCTGGTGAAAGAGGGTAGGTGGAACAGCGACAGGTACATGTGGTATAGATATGAGTAACAGGATCCAGGTCAAACTTCTTGTAAATCATATGTATGTCACTGGGGACATATTCCAATTTCTCCCTTCCAAACTGAGCAATCCCCCCCATTTCAACAGTGAATTTGCCAACAAGCATGACTGACAAAAGATTCAGCAGACCTACATATTAGAGTGTTGCACCAAGGATAGGTGACATGACCAAAAACATTGAGAATGAGTGCAATGAGCATGGTTTGAAGAACAGCTGGGTTGATGTTGGTGAAATCTTGGTGAGATTTACATTCTACTGTCTGATGAGTGGCTGAAGGCAGTAAATCTTTTGAATATCTTGCCTTTGTGAACTATCTTGGCTACCTGTCCTTTCAGATCTAGAATCTCCAGACTCAGTGTATCAAGAGTCATCTTGGCACTTTTCACTGCCATACAAACATGATCCATGTTTGTGATCAATTAATTGCAGAGCAACACACTTGCCTCATCTCCTGTGGTATTCAGGTGTACAATCTTCCCCCTATTCTTTGTTAACCAACCCAACTCATACTCTAAGCTCCTCAGTACAATTTCTTGAGCTCCTTGTATGTACATTTAAGCCCTCCACCATAGCAGAGATTTTCTTTGTTCATCTGTGCAGCTCATAATCAATAAGAGAAAGCACTTCAAAGATTTTGCCCAAGGACAGTGGTGGTGTTGAAACTAATGTCAAGGAAGCAGGACTCAGTGTTATAGTATTTAGTACATGGGTGGCTACTCCTGTATGTACAGCATGCTTATCTGGCAGCATTTCATCTTGTAAGGTCATTTTAATGATATGCTGTGTGGTCTCTTCAATAGATGTGCTCTGCAATACCATTATAAACTGCCTGATCATGCCCAAAACAGTAAACTCACCCTCAACAAGTCCTCAACCAAAAGTTTGCCCACATGGTGGTTAAGTTGCATGCAAACTACATCATAAGTGTTCTCATCTCAACTGATAGTGCCTCAGAGTGCTGCAAAGTAAATTGACTGTTATCATTGCATTTATGATTTCATTTCTCTGCCTTACTGACTTCCCTTTTCTCCTTCCCATGGATGGTGCAGACACAAAACCATGGTGAAGAAATAGATGAGATTAGACAGATGAAACAGGTTTTCATGTCTATGCTTAAATATCAGACATAGTATAACACTCATTGCAGATGAACATGGTAGATTTACAAGTCTCTCAAACACAGCAAAGTAGCCATCTAATCAGCACAATACTTGTTGACATCATGTAACATTGTCCATCTCCTTTTGTCTGCTTAATATAATTAGCTAATGACCTTATCAACCCTCTAAGCTCTTTGAACAATGCAGCCACATAACTAACATTGTCTTTGCAAGGGTCATTGTAATGAGTCACATAGATTCTCTCTGTAATCCATGTTAATGTCATTGGCAGCACCATCCTGCCATAGTTCTCAAAGAACAAGTGTCAAAATACAAGGCTAACAATTTCCATTCCCTGTGTAAAAAGGTAGACCTTTTTTTCCTTTCTTTCTCATGTTCATCTATTTCATAGGTAGATGTTTGAAAGAAAGCAGTGAGTAACCTTCCTGTGGTCAACCTATTGGATGTTGCTTGTAACAGGAGGGTACAAGGGTATTCCTGTTGCACAGGGCAGAGAAGAAAGGGGTGAGTTAAGAATGCTCATCAAAATAGACACTAAAGTTCTTGTGACCAAGTTAGGGTTGGTCAAGATTGATGAGATCAACCCTTGTGAGCTTCTTAGAAGCTTGATCTTGAGGGGAAATGAATCTCATTATTAATTACATCATGGTGCCTATTGTCTTTAAATACATCCAGGAACCTGTATGTACTTGTGTGTAATATAGCTAGCACAAGGTCAACAATGTCACAATGACATCAGAGAATCTGTCATGCTGCTCCACTTATTTTAAATGTGTGAAGTTGAGTCTGGGTTGACCCAACACAGCAGTTGTGGAGCTAGGAAAGCTCTATATCAATGACATCATAGCTAAGTCATAAAGACTGCATCTAGATTATCATGTGGTCAATCCTATGTGTAATAAGATTACACTTTAATTTGTTTTCCATTAAGTGTGACTCATAAATGAGTCACACCTAGTGTCTCAACCTATATTATTTAGTAACATGAATAGTGTATTATCACTACAGTCTGCCTGTATTAACACACAAGACCTAGTGTTTGATTCACAGAATCTCAACAGCTTGGTGAGGGATATCAAATTGTTGCCCCACATATTTTCTTTGCACCCCTCTTCAATGGCCCTCTGAGTGGCCCACTTGTACATATGGAGCAACAGAGACAGAAAATATCAACAAATATAATTGTCCATATTATTTTGTAAACTTATTCAGCATATGTTTCCCTCTTTGTCAGAATGTGTGCTATGAAGGGATAGAGATACCCTAACTCAGCTGTTGCACAATGGTGGCAGAACAACTGAGGGAGGGATTATGAAAGCTGACACATTAAATAGTGACAGAGATCAGAGTGCATGAACTCCGATGTAACTCCGACGTTATGTCCGGAATAGGAAATGAGAGGTCCGAAGAAAGAAAAGATGTTACTAACTGTCAAATTAACTCCGAGAAACTCCAAAGTCGGGAGTTGTACTTTTGTAGAGAAAGCTTCAGAGTTGTGGCAGAACAGGTCCAGAGTAAGTTGGAGAACCTTGGAGGACTTATATATTTGACACTCTTGTGCTCAAACTTTGATGATATGACCAAGCTAGACTTTGAGCTTTAATATGTCAGTCAGAAATATTTGTTAACAGGTCATGATTTTGTAATAATAACAGAATCAAAATCCTTTTCAGAATATGTAATTCAATATGTTAGTGTGACAGATAACCAATTATTATTCTGAATAAGTCTGGTTAAGCTATTCTGCCTCTTCTGATAATCTCATCTTCTCTGACAGAGTTAGCTAATTTTTCTGAAAATGATGTAGAATATTTTTAAGAACTTACTCTATTTCCAAGGTGGAATTTGTTTATGACTATGTCTGCTAAGTCAATGATACTTATCCTATTGTGCCTGTGGTGTTATCATGCTGGAGTGTGGGAATATGTGGCCAATCTGCCATCATCATGCTCTCATGAGTCATTGTTGTATTCAGGTGATAGGACAAGGGGAGGTAGTAACACAATGATGTTGTAGGAAAGTGTAGTTTCCTACAGTGACATCCGGTCATTCCTAGCCATCTCTAGTCCCTATCCTGCGCTCCAATCGATCTGAGACCACTCTGTGCTGTTGTCTATCCTGATCTGAGTTGATCTGGTAGTTGTCTGAAGGTCAGTTTTTGATCTGTCTACACTTTTGTCTACCATTCCTTTCAATTCAGTGTACCAGACCTGGACCCACACACACAGAATATCTATCCGGTCCGCCGGATACCAGATTCCTGCACACCGGATCACTTTCCCACACACCAGATCCATTCTTTTAGAGTCAAGTAGTCTTCTTTTGTGTTTTCCTTACTATATATCATTCGGGTATGCCCAAATTAGGGATGTAACTACCCTACCATCACTATGCAATCCATCTACTACCTATCCTAAGCCAGAGGTCCTGTTCTCCTCCAGTTTCCTTATTCCTGTCCAAGTCCTGCAACACCCAAGTTGGTTTCCTAGCCCTATCAAATGGGGGGAAGCCAGACTCAGTTTTCCAGTGTCTTGTGGACAACCAGTGAGTCATCCATTTAGTTCTCTTTCATTCTTTGCAATCCCCTGGGTCGAGACCTACACTTGCACCCTACTTATTTGCTTAGGACTACACTCCAGAGTCCTTTTGCTACTTTACAACGTGATGATGACATGTCTACTGTAAAAACACAGTCACCACATCATTGTCATGCAGTCATGTAAGGAAGAGATGGCAATATAAGAGGATGGGGTGGGCAGTGGAAGGATGAGGGCAAGAAGGGCAGTGATATGAGGACAATGTGGCTCCCTAAAAACATGGTTTCCATGTCATCATTGTGTTACAATCATCTAATCTATAATATATGAACACTCTACATCACTTCCATGCAGTACAATTACCCTAGAAACTCTACATGAAAACCTAGACTCTATGACACAAAAACTCTATGCATGACCCCATAACCCTACCCATGCACAAGGTATGACATCATATGCATTCTAGACTGCCCTAGATTGTTCTGTGTATTACCCATTACCCTTACCCTTCATTACACCCTTTAACCCATTCATATATGATCTTCCATTCTTCCACAGCCTTGCACATCAGGCATGTACAAGGCTGTAGCAAGCTTCCATTTGATCTCTATTATATTAGATACATACACAGACATCATGGACATCTTAGATTAGTACACCATAGATACAAACACACATGTAGTATATAAAGGCTTGAATAAAATTCACCAAAGAACAGTCTTGTCCTCTTGGTGTTTCCTCAGCATCAAAGTCATCAACTCATTCTTCTCTTTCCTCTCCCATTGTCTATTGAGTGACCTAGAGCCTTTATTGGTTCTGAGTTGTTTCAGCACCCAATTGTGATGGCTGCACCACACTTGATTACATCTTTCAATGGACCATCATCAAAAACAATATTGATGTGATTATCAAGTGATTTACATGCTAAGTATGCAATGATGCCACCTTTCATTAGGGTGGCCCTGGCATAACCATGACAAAGTGTCATGTGTCATTACCAATAGTGTTTTTTCTTCAGTTGTGTGAGTTCTTCTTCTCTTCATGCCAAGTCAGCTTTTGCTGCCACTGTGTCATGTTTGGTGGGCATTTGGTAGAGGAGACCAATATATCATTCCTGCAGATGAAATCCATTCAAGTGATCAATCACACTCTTTGCCTACATGAGTGGACCAGAGTGAGCAAGCTGTGGAAAGGTAAAAATGTCATGCACATCCATAACATCATCAAATAGAGCAAACACAGTACCCTTTTTTTTGCTTCATCTCCATTTTGAAATTGTCTAAAGGTCCCATGGCAGCTAAAGAGTTTCTGCAGATCCTCACCTGCAATCTGAAGAAGAAGATGCTGTCATATCCTGGAATCCAATCAAGTCAACTCTGACCTCCAGAACCTAACTCCGCTCATTCCTCCAGTGACCTCTTACCAATTATGCAACTCCACAACTCCAGACCTCTCATAGATTCCCTTGCATATATTCCTTGTTCTGTATTTAGATTAGCCTCATTCCTCTGTTTCCTCTGACCCAGTGCAGCACAGCTTTAGTGAACTGCACACCTGGTGCACTGCTCCAGTTATGATCTCTTTGACCTTCAATATATTTACCTACATAGCCTCTAACCTTCTATATGTATACTCCGATTCTGTATGTAGATACCTTAGCCTGAATATCACCTTAGACTCTCTCCTCCAATCTCTCTCCGATTCCTCCAATGCATCTTCGACCAAGAAGGCCATGACAGTACAAGGGTGTGACAAATAAGTCCTGCACCAAGCCTTCACCCCTCTGGATGTGACCCTCTGAATCTCTGGCCATCTCCAGCCATTCCTTCCCTTGGACCTCTGATCTCCGACCAGATTTTGAGTGGAGGAGATCCAGTCTTAACAGATGCTCACAGTAAACCATGGGCACTTGCAAAGGCTGTTAAAATTATGCTGGGAGGGGGCAAGTACAACTCCAGAGTAACTCCAAAGGGGCCATAGTTGTGAAGGGTTGAACAAGACTTGGCTTTACCATATGTGAGATGCCCTTACTTAAGTTTCATATTCTTAAATTTATGGAAAGAGATTAGAAGAAGGGTCTGAGTTTGGAGATTGAAGATCAGAGTAAGTCTTCAAGACTCATAAGGATTTCTGAGGAGATTTAAGTCAATATTTGAACTGAGGTATGTTGTCATATGCATGAAAACTCTGGTCCCTCCAAAACCAACTCTGCTCACGTCACCAGTGATAACTCACCAATTATGCACCTTCATCTCCTTGAACCTGTGTAGATAACTCATGTGACTCCCTTGTTCCTTATTTAGTTAGTTTCCATGCTTCATACCTTCCTTCAATCCTGTGCAGCACAGCTCCAGCAAACTGCACATCTGGTGCAGTGCTCCAGTTATATTTCCTCTGGACTCTGTCTTACCAATCTGATATGTACATACTTACTCATCCATTTCCTCCATAGTATATATAGTGTACAAACCCTCTGTAATAACTTCAGTCATGATATCAAATAGACTAGATATTTCCTGATATCAACTTGATGCCAGACTCCTGTTGTAGCCCAATGGTAATTCTCACTCTCCTCTGAGTCACTCCAACTCATCTCCACACCTCCAATCCTCCACAAATACAGGATTGCAACACCAAGACTTAGGCAGTGGTGTACCACATAAGGTGAAGCCAAGGTCCTATCAATATCTCTGGAGTTCACCCACATGGCTGTAACATATGTACAGCATTGAAGATACAGTGTATATACTACAGAGAAGCATTGGATTTGTAATGGGGTCATGAAGTATGAGTAAGAATCAGAGGTCAGAAATCTATGAACCAGTGCTGTGCAAGCATAGCATGGTGAGAGAACAGATGTGAGACTAGTACTAATAGAGAACAATGGAAAGGTACAGAGTTGGTAACTGGATGTGTGGAGTTAGACTTGATGTGATTTCAGAATATGACAGAGGTGAAACCTCCCAGTGTTTAACACTGGGAAGAATGATGAAAGAACAGTGCCAATGTGTGCAGTTACCATGAAAGGCAATTCACAGATAAAGAAAGAAAGATGCCCAGATTAAACAATAGGCACCAGTGAAGGAGAATCAGGTGTTGAACACTGAGAAGGAGGGCAGGGGCATTGGTGGAGGTGAAACTCTCCAGTGTTGAATACTGAGGAGAATGGTGTGGAGATAGTAATGACATGTATAATAGTCACAGTCCACAGAGAGAGGAGATGCCCACAGTAAACCAGTAAACCACAGGTATAGGCAAAGGTGAAACTCCCCAGTATTCAACATTAGGGAGAATGATAGGAGAATGGTGGCAACACATGTGATCATTATGAAAGGGTTGCCAACAGAGAGAAGAGAAAGGAGGGAAAAGAAGTAGAAAACAGGTGTCAGTGAAGGTAAACCTTTTCAGTGTTCAACATCAGAGATAGTGGAAGAATGATGGCACTGTATGTGATTGCCATGGGAGATGATCATTAGACACAGATATGGTGATGCCCACAGTTGAAGCTAACCAGCCATCTATACAGAGGTTGCCAGCTCACACTGGACACAAGAGAGAACATACCAGTAACTAGCCAGGCTAGGTGGAGCACTATACAGCCCACACTAGCAAAGGAGCTAGTAGAGGTCTAGGGTAGTGGACAAGGTAATGTAACTGGGGATGCCACAAGAACTTATTTGAAGTTCTTGGGCTGTGTATTGGGTGGCCTATATAGTACAAGTACTATCATGGGACCAGTATTGCAAAATCTAAACACACTTTTCTTTTGGTGCACTTTCTACCTAGCAAATAAATCATGAAAATTTTTTCCATGGTTTGTAATTGAATATAGGTAAATTTATCATCTTTAAAAAGAGGACTGGATAGAAATGGAGTGTGCCAGATGGATGCTGATGTGCTGTTCAGAGAGTGGACCAGAGTTGCAAAATTTCCATGACACAACTTCACTGGTGGTCATGGTCACACATTGTCATGTACAGCATTACAATTCCAACTGCTCCATGAAACTCAATGCACACACTTGTTGACAATGAGAAAATTCACCACCCACCAACAACCAGTGCTGAGTGCAACTCTGCTTGAATTTTTCACACCTCTAAAGATTGAGGTTGAGGGTGTAGCAGCAACTCACATCAAAAGGGAACCCTTTTGAAAAAACAAGGGAAAGACAGACAAGTGCATTTACTATTCATGTACATTTTTATTGTGTTTTTAGAGATGAATCTTGCTGTGTCCTGACTGCGTTTAATCAAAAACACAGGTGTCAACACATTGATTTGAAGCTGACAGGGACAGAACAGCTTTTTGTCAAAAAAAAATACAAGGCTCTATAGCAGGTCTATTACAATCCACTTCCATGAGCAGGAGCCATTAGCTGTTTTGTGTGTTGCAGCAGAATGTGTTTTGCATCTCTAGTTCATTTTGCAATATTGGTCCTACAATAGTAATGTATGGTCATATTTGTGTCCCATCATCAATGTATGGTAATAATGAAAGGTCATAGAATGTCAAAGAAGGTTCAGGGACTTCTGATTTTTCAGCTTGCACTAGGGCTGGCCAATAGAAGCACTGTATTTGAAATGTGCTCAGTCAGCCTCTTTATAGACAGCCCATAGAAGCTCCTGAATTTGTCATAAGAAGTCATGATAAGTCATAACAGAAGAACTCTCTGGAAGATTATAGATTGTCACAGAACATGATGAGTCAGACATCATAAAAGGTCTTAGAATCTTCTCGAATGGCATGTGACTGATCATGTCATGTGACTTGTGATGATGTGACATGTTACCAAAGGTCACATAATTCCTCTTTAAGTGCAAGAAAGCCAAAGACAATAGCAGAAAAATCAGAAGAAAAAGGACATATTCTAACAACAGTAAATCACAGGCATCATTGGGGGTGAAACTCTGCAGTGTTCAACACTGGAAAAGGTGGTGATGACTGCTCAGAGCAGAGGAATTGTGATTACACTGAGATTGTGTGGGGGCTTTGGCTTCACCCCTGCCAAATTTGGCAAGTTGAGCTTAATTTTGGTGGGGCAAAAGTCAAAGAACTAGTGGGGATCTGTCATCTTCAGAACAATCTTGTGTTTTGTTTTGTTTTACTGTCACCTTGCCTTGCAATATCAAATTATTTCATTTACCCACCATTCAGATGCTCCCTTTACTTTCTCCATTGCTGACTCTGCCAACAAGCTCAATTCAGCTGACTCCTTCCTTCATCTCTATTCCACCATCTGCACATTCTCATTGGTATGCACACTGATGAGTGTCTATTCTCTGCCTACCCATCATATTCTTGTCAGTGTTTACACTGATGAGTATCACTTCACCCACCTGCCACATTCTCAATGGTTGGTGTTTGTACTGACAAGCACCCCTTTCTCTGCTGACCTATCCTTTCTCATTGATATTTACACCAATGAGTGTCTCTTCTCCCGCCCATCCTCATCAGTGCTTGTGCTGACTTCTTCCATCACCCATCCTTGCCAGTGTTACATCAATAAAATTTGAATCCATGATTTCACTTGGCCCTTATGCCACTCCTTACCATCCTAGTTCTTGCTCAGTTGTGGTAAGTTTCTTGCTTTATTCTTCAAGCTCAATGTTAATTGTTTCCATTCCAGTGATGTATACTTACATTCATGAAGGTGAAATTTTCATTTCCCTAAATGTCTAGGTACCTCCTGGTTTCATTAAAAATGTGGTCCGGGGTCTGAGTGACATAGTAGATACCTCCCATAAGTTCCATGTCACATTGCTCAATTATCTTCATATCCTGTTCTCCCTTTACCAATGCCTTACTTCTGTCCTCCTCTTCTCATGCCTTGCCTACATCCAGAAGAGTTTTCCCAATGTTCAGGAATATTCCCATTATTGTCTGGAAGTGGGTCTTCTCAAGCTATGGCAAGCACAAGACAACTTTCTGTCCAAAGTGTTTAGTGTCCTTAGAATCTTGCTCCTCTTGAACATCATGCTGAATCTGATGCCATAGGACACAAGGTATATGGAACTGCATAAAATGGAGAAAGCTGCCTGAAATGCTGCCTTGAATGCTCTTCAATGCTTCCAGCACCTTATCACCTCGGTCTCTTGGGCAATCAGTGAACATCCAGTGAAACTCAGTGGCCAAAATCCCCAATGGGTCCAAATTCTTTTGAAGAGGAAATTCAGTACTTCAATGATTCATATGCTCAAGGATTTCCCTGTTGGCACATTTTTCCTGACCAAACCAAGGGTTGATATCCTTGTGCTCATTACCAACTTGCGTGGCATTGTAAAACAGCAAAAGGACTCTGGAGTGTAGTCCTATGTGAGAAATAGGGATGTGAGTGTGTATCTCAATCCAAGGGGATTGCAAAGAGAGGAAAAGGAAAAGAAGAGAACTGTAGAAAAGGCTCACTAGACATTCACAGGACACTGGAAAACAGGAATCTGGCTTCCCCCCCATTCAGTAGGAGTAGGAAACCAACTTTTGTTGCTGGACTTGAGGGGAACTTTGTAAATGACCAGACCACCATGCATAGCTGCTACACCAAAAGGCAGAATACTGAATGACTAGCATTCAGCAGTGCAGATGGTATATGTACTAGTTATGGGACCTAGGTAAGCTGGCATGCTTACAAACTTGTAGGGAAATGTAGGGAAAAGACTAGGGAACTGGACTTAGAGGCTTAGGAATGATGGTGGTGGATTGCACACTCTCTAGGAACTAATTCCTAGATACAAAAGTCTAATCTGGGCATACCCAAACAAAATACAGTAAAGAAAGCATGAAAAAGACAAAAACTCGACCAAACCTGGAGTGTGGGAACACCAGGACCAGTGTGTGGGAACTCGGGTCCGGACATTGGGTTCAAAACTGACCTTTGAACTTCAACTGGCTTGACTTAGGTTGGGACAAATGGCAGCGGAATGGTCTCAGATTTGGTAGGAGCGCTGGATAGGGGCTACTGGACTGCGGGAAAACTCCGGATATCACTGTAGGGAACTTCACTTTCCTACAGCGTGAGTGCAGAAGATGGTATTTGCCCACATTTCTGTCTATATTTAATGGAAAAAGTGCAACAAGAATGGCAAGTGGAGCTTTGGAAACTTTCATTCCCTGAGGGTCACTGAGTTGGTTGTCACTGTTATTATAGTGATGACTTGATGAATGCCATTGGTGTGGCCTTGGGTATGTTCAGCAAGCCCACTACATCTCAAAACACATCTGTTCCAAACCTGGAATGCAGATCTGGTCAGAAGAAAGGAGAAAATTGGCAACAATTCTTTGCATGCCATGTGAAAAAAAAAGAGGGTTGAAGAATCTGAATCCCTTTTCCAGTGCCAAGGATATCTGGCATAAGCCAGTAATGCACTGAAGGCAAATGCACCTGGAAGGAAAGGGCCAACATTTTTTCAATGGAAAGATAATAATGATACCAGTTTTCAAATCCATAGGAGAATTGGTCATGCTGAGGCCAGCTGAATCTGGGATATATCCCTTGGTAGTCAAAAATGTTATGATGTCTTTTCCAACCAGTGAAACCTCCATTTGGAGTTTGATGAGTTGGCCTCCAATGATTAGCATAACAACTCTGAGAAGCCTGGTCACAAGGATCCTGTCATATCCTATCCTGACCCCTATCATCACACCTCCGATCATCCCTCCGATATCCCCTATGTCATCTCTGACTCCGACTCCCTCATCTCCAGTCTTCTCCAATAGGACTCCATCCCATCACCCATCGGACATCCAATACCGGAACCCCTTCCTCTGTTGGACCAATTATGATTGGTTCGGATCTTGTTCCCTCTTATGCTCGCTCCATTCCTCTGACCTATGTTCCATCCCTATGATCTTTCCTGTGTTACATTTCATTCTTATATCCTATGTATATCGCCCCTCAGTACCCTATGATCTCTGATCATTCTTGTACCTTTACATATGGTTCCCTCCATTCTCCATTCTGGACTCTGATCCAATACCTCTGTATATAAAACCGAGATCTCTGCATGTACTTCTTAGTTTGAATATTGATGTCGCATGATGTCGACTGATGTCACTTGATGTCGCTTAATGTCCCTGATGTCCCTTGACCTCTTTATTGAAGTCACTCATGATGTTCCCTCTTCTCTGAACTCTGTCTGATCCCGACGAAGTTTCCTTCCTTCCCTTATTATCTCCACTATGTTCCTTCCCATCTCCGAAATGAGGACCCGACAGTAGGCAAGGGTGCAACACATAAGTCTTGCACCAAGTCCTCACTCCCATAACCTCTCATCTCCACCCTGTTCTGCCTTCGTCACCTCTGCACATCACTCTGTCTCATCTCCGTCGGACCTCTGGCCCATCCAGCATCCTTTCGCCCTGGAGTTGACCCATACACCTCGGACCTCTGTTGGACAAAGCCACGGAGGAGTCTAGCATCCTGACAGATCCCCCCTGTCATATCCTGAAAATCATACAAGTCCAACTCTGCACCTCTTGTTGTCATCTCCATACCAACTCTGGTTCATTTCCCTCTGACTATGCTCTGTACTACCATCAGACTTTATCCAGTTTATGTTCCTCTTATGTATGTTTCTATTGTTCTCTATATGTATGTACTAGTCTCACCTTTGTTCTCTCACCACACTGTGCTTGAACAGCACTGATTCATAGGTTTCCGACCTTCAAGTCTCACTCATGCATTATGACTCCATTACAAATCTGATGCACCTCCATAGTATATATACTGTACCTCCAATGCTGTACATACTTCAGTTTGAATATTGATTTAACTTCCCTCTGAAACCTCTCGAGTTTCAAAAACTCAGTCCAACCTCTGACCTCCATTCTCCATCTCTATCTCTGTAAATTCAAGACTACTGAACTCAAGTAAGGGCACACCACATATGGTGAAGCCAAGTCTCATCTGCACCTTCACAACTCCAGCCCCTTCAGTGTTCCTCTGGAGTTGTACTCACTTTCCCCTAGCATAAGTTTAGCAGTATATTTAAACTCTTACTTGCTTAGAGTTTACAATGTCTTCCCACATTACTAGATCTCACTCTCATGCGATTGCAAACCCTTTCCACTCTCCATGATACAATATCCTCAGCACTTTCAAAACCAGCCATTGAGGCCTGGAACTCATAGATCAGTTCCGAAGCTTCTCTGCTCACTGCACTCTGTCCACCTCTTAGAGAGGTGTGCTGTGCTCTCCTACTCCAGGAGTGCACATCAAAGAATTATCAGAGGATGACGAAGACCAAGGTTTTCAGACTCCTCTCAACAATGACAGTGATCCCAGAGGCTCAGACAGCCCTGTGGATCTCTCTGACCCCTCTGATCCCTTTGATAATGACCCAATTATCTCAGATCATGTCTTCAATCTGTCTGATGATGATCAGGACTTCATTCTGGAACCAGACAATGAGAATGTGCCCCTCAATTCCCTCCTCACTTTTGTGAACATCATACAGGGACTCACACACTCCTCCCGCAAATCTACCTCTTGCTCCTCTCAGTACACCAAGATCCAGGAACCAGACAAGTTTAATGGGACAGACCCCCACAAACTCCGTGTTTTCCTGGTCCTTGTGAGTTAAACTTTCAAGACTGCCCTAAGACCTTCCACAATGACCATGCCAGAGTAATGTTTGTGCAGTCATATCTCAAGGGTGTGGCTCTGGAGTGGTTCAAACCAGACCTCCTCCAGATGGAAGACCTCATACTCTCTCTACTCTGGGTGGACAACTTCAAGGAGTTCATCTCAGAGTTACAGACCAACTTCAGTCTGCATGATTCCATTGGAGATGCAGAACACCAACTCAACCATCTGATGACGAAGAACACTCAGCACATCAACAAGTACATCATTGAGTTCAATTGGATCACTTTGCAAGTTGAAGGCTATGGAGAAGGTGCCCTCTGGCACCACTTCCATAACAGTCTGCCAGACTGCATCAAGGACAAGGTCTCCCACATTTGGAAGCCTCCAACCCTCCCTGAACTCCATTACTTCACCCAGTCCATCAACACCCACTACTGGGAACATAGGTCTAAAATCACTCATCAAACCAAGTCATCTGCCAACCCCACTAAATCATCCAACAAACCCTCCACATCCTCTGTACACACCTTCAGTGCCACCAAGGACTCTAAGGAAACCAAGGTGAAGGCAGCCAACCTCCACCTTCTCCAGAGCCTCTGCTCCTCCAAAACAGCACTTGTCCTTGAAACTTGAAAAGGATGGAAAGCTCACTGCAGCTGAATGCAAACACCACTTTGACAACAATTTATGTATGTTCTGCACTCACTCAGAACATATGGCAAAGGAGTGTCTGAAGTCTACATCTAAGGCTTTGAAGGCCTGTGACACTAAGACCACTCCTCTGGAAGCCAAACCAGAGGCCTCCTTCGAGGCAAAAACTAGATTGTGACCTCTGACACTTCACACAGAACAGAGGTTGTGTTGATCCCCCTCATGCGCTCAAGGAGATCTGTCACAATGCATCTGCTCTCTCAGACCCCAAATCCCTTATGCCAACTTTCTCTCTTGTATTCTATGACATCCCTTCCTTTCCTGCACTCATGGACTCCGGATTCTCCAATTGTTTTATAGATATGTCTTTTGTCAATAAACACACTCTTTTCATGTACTCTGTCCCTCAGCTTCAACTCTGTTTGTTTGATGGAACCATGAACTCTACCAATGCCCTAGCCATTGACCTCTCTGTCCAATTCTTCTCCAGTGATATCACTTCAACAACATGTTATGTTACTCCATTGGATGGATCCTGTTACCTTGTTCTAGGACACAACTGGCTTACCCACTTCAATCCATTGATTGACTGGGTTTTGAGCAGTATCTCATTCTGCTCACCAAAACAGCCTGTTCCAACATGTCATATCCCATACATTTGAGTCAAATCTGACTTCTGGAACAACTCCGCTAGTACCTCCAGTGATCCTTCACCAACTCCTAATCTCTGAAACTCCGGACATCTCACAGACATCTTTACATACTTTCCTTGTTCTGTATTTAGTTTAGCTTTGCTCTCTGATCCCTCCAACACTGTGTAGCACAGCTCTGGCACTTAGATATCCAACCTCCGACTATATATACTCTGACTTCTGTATGTAGATACTTCAGCCTGAATATCACCTTAGATCACTCCTCTTATCTTCTCCAGTTTCCTCCAATGCATCTCCAACCCAGAAGGCCATAACAGTGCAAGGGCATGACACACAAGTCCTGCACCAAGCCTTCACCCCTCCGGACCTCCAGCCATCTCCGGCCATTCCTCCCCTTTGACCTCTGACCTCTGACTGGAGGTTGAGCAGAGGAGATCCGGTCTTAACACAACACCCCCAAGCTCACCTTCACAGCCCCTGGAACCCACTCTGAAAGCTGACCCCATCCCCTCCAATACACCACAATTTTCAGAATGCAAGGCCCCACCAATCATACTTATCAGTGCTCCAGCCTTTGTGTTGGCTTGTTGCCTGGAAGGCTCCATGCAGTTTAGCCTTCACCTCCATCTGCCAGAAAGCGACCTCCACTCTGCCTTCATTTCCACCAATCTGGCCAATCTCTCCAGTGTCCCTGTGGAATATCATGATTTCACAGATGTTTTCAGCAAGAGCAAGGCTTTCAAGCTTGCTTTACATCACAAACATGATATAAAGATTGACCTGGAAGAAGGTGCCTTCCCTCCAATCAGCACTACCTACTCTCTTTTCCTGTCAGGATGCTAAACTCCTCTGGGACTTCATTTGATGGAGGTCCAAGGGGAATCAGTAAACTCTGGGGTGAAAGGACACAGAAAGGGCCAGAAGTCTGACAGAGATGGAACAGAATGAGATGTGGAGGTGACAAAGGTGGGACAGGGCAGAGATGAGAGGTTATGGGGGTGAGGACTTGGTGCAGGACTTATGTATCACGCCCTTGCCTACTGTGGGGTCCTCATTTCAGAGATAGGAGGGACAAGTGAATAGGATAAAGAAAGGAGGAAAACTTTGTTGGGATTGGATGGAGTTCAGAGGAGTGATAACACCATTAAGAGATGTTAAGGGACTTTAATATTCAAACTGAGGAGACATGAGAAGATTACAGGAATTATATATGAGGTTGGATTGGAGTCTGGAATGGAGAATGGAGGAACCATATGTAAAGGTACAACAATGATTGGAGATCATAGGGTACTGAGGGGTGATGTACATAGGTCTAGGGAATGAAATGTAACTCAGGTATAATCATAGGAATGAAACATAGGTCAGAGAAATGGAGTGAGCATAAAAGGGAATGAGATCCGAACCAATCATATTTGGTCTGATGGGGGAATGGGTTCCGGTATCAGAGGTCTGATGAGTGACAGGACAGAGTTCTTCAGAGACAACTGGAGATGAGGGAGTCAGAGTCAGAGGTAGCATAGGGGATATCAGAGGGTGGTTTGGAGGTGTGAGGATAGGGTTTGGATAGAAAATGACATTTCCCCTCTGAACTTGACTTCCTCCATACAAACATCTCTTCATGGGCTTCATCTGCCCTTCCTCCTCTACTCATGCTGCTCCAGTTCTCTTTGTCCACAAGAAGAATGGCTCACTCTGCCTCTGAATTGACTTTGAAGGACTCAACAAGATCATGAAGAAAGACCACTACCTGCACCCCTGCATCTCTGATATCCTGGACACTCCAAGCTGCACAAATATCTACACAAAACTTGACCTCCAGCATGCATATCACCTGGTCCACATTGCTGAAGGCAACAAATGCAAAACTTTGTTCTGCATGTGCTATGGCTCCTACAAGTGGCTTATGATGCCATTCAGCCTTATGAATGCTCTGGCAGCATTCCAGCAGTTTGTCAATACAATCTTCACTGACCTTCTCAATGTTTGCATAATAGTCTACTTGAATGACATTCTCATTTTCTCTCTGGACCATGCTTCACATAAAGAACATGTCCAAGAGGGCCTCTGGCAACTCTGTAAACATGGCGTCTATGCAAAGCCTGAGAAATGTAAGTTTCACATCAACTCCATCAAGTATCTCAGTTACCAGCTCTCTCTGACCAGACTAACCATGTCCCCAGAGAAAGTAAAAGCCATCCAAGACTGGCCCAAGCCTTGAAAAGTCAAGGATACTCAATCATTCCTTGGATTTGCTAATTTCTACTGGTGTTTTATTCATGACTACTTCACTATCATCATTCCCTTAACCCACCTAACCCACAAGGGTATTCCCTGGAGTTTCAACAACTCCTGATGCTCTGTGTTCTGGTCCCTCAAGGATGCCTTCACCTCCACTCTGATCCTTACCCATTGGGTCCCCAATGCTTCCCTAATCGTTGAGCTGACACCTCTGATCACACCATTGCTGGCATCCTTTCCCTCTGATGTCCAGACAATGAAGTCTGGCCGGTAGCATTTTACTCCTGCACCCTCTTCACCCCTGAGCTCAACAATGACACTCATAACAAAGAGCTTCTTGCCATCCATGAAGCATTCAGAACTTTGCGCCACTACCTTGAGGGCTCTGGATCTCCAGTTGACATTGTCACTGACCACAAGAACTTGGAATATTTCTCTACATCCAAACTCCTGACCTCCCACCAAGCCCAGTGGTTGGAGTTCCTTTGCCAGTCAACATGGTCATCTGCTTCCATCATGGATACCTTGAAGCTAAGCCTGATGCTTTGACTAGACAATGGGACATCTATCCTAAAGAGAAAGATAGTGACTATGCCTGAGTCAACCCCCACAACTTCTGCCCTGTCTTCACCCAAGAACAGCTCACTATTTTACTCCATGCTACCATCCTCAACATGCCCATCCTCCATGCTGGCATCTCCTTCAACATTGAAACCCTTCATAATGGCATTCTCTTCATACTCCTCTCCAAACCCATTGCCTCTGTTCACCTGTCCACACCTGGACCTCACTGGTCCATTGTCATATCCTGAAAATCATACAAGTCTAACTCCACACCTCCGGTCGTTATCTCCATACCAACTCCAGTTCATTTCCCTTTGACTACACTTTGTACTACTGTCAGACCTTATCTGTTTATGTCCCTCTTACATATCTTTCTATTGTTCTCTGTATGTACTAGCCTCACCTTTGTTCTCTCGCTGTGCAGTGCTTGCACAGCACTGGTTCATAGGTTGCAAATCTCCATCTCTTACTCATACCTTACAACTCCGTTACAAATCCAGTGGTACTCCATAGTATATATACTGTACCTCCAATGCTGTACATACCTCAGTTTGAATATTGATTTAACTTTTCTCTGAAATCCTCTTGAGTCTCGAAGACTCACTCTGACCTCTGACCTCCATTCTCTGTTCTCCATCTTCATAAATTTGAAACCACTGAACTTGAGTAAGGGCACACCACATACAGTGAAGCCAAGTCTCATCCATGCCTTCACAACTCCGGCACCTTTGGAGTTTGTCCAGAGTTGTACTTGCTCCCCCCCAGTATAAGTTTAACATCCATCAACTCTGATGGCTTCCTTTGTCTAGATGATCACATCTACATTCCTGAAGATAAGAACCTCTGTCTCTGAGTCCTCTGCTATCAACATGATCATCCAATCTCTGGTCACTTTGGACTGAATTGAATGCTAGAACTCATCCACTGTGAATACACCTGGCCCAGCATCCGGACATTTGTAAAGGAGTATGTCTTCTCCTGCACCACATGTGCCTGAGCCAAGGTTCCTAGACATAAGCCCTACAGGCTGCTAAAACAACTCCCCATCCCTGAGAAGCCATGGAACTCCATATCCATAGACTTCATAGAATAACTCCCTCCCTCTGTGAACACACAGCCATCCTCATCATTATGGACCATCTCTTAAAGCAATGTATATCCATCCTGATGAATGACAAGATCAACTCTCCAGAGTTGGCAAAACTCTTCCTCCTTTACATTTTCTCCAAACACAGAGTTCCTTCCACATCACCTCTGATCAAAGTTCAGAGTTCTTCTTCCACTTCTTCCACTCACTTGATAAAGCCCTCAACATCCGCCTCCACTTCACCTCTGGTTATCATCCTAAAGGCAATGGTCAGACAGAATGCATGAACCAGACCCTAGAACAGTACCTTCAGATTTACTGCAATTACCAGCATGACAACTGGTCCAAATTCCTGCCCCTTGTGGAGTTCACATACAACAATGCTCCAAATGCTACTACTGGTGTCTCACCATTCTTTGCCAATAAGGGTTATCATCTGAACCTGAACATCTCTGTATATCCAGAGTGTGATCTCACCTCCACTCGAGTGTGAGAGTACTCCATCGACCTCAACTCCCTCCATCAGTTTCTCTGAGAGGAGATAGCCTCTGCTCATATATGTTACCAAGGCCCTGCAGACGCCAAGTGAACTCCAGCATTGGACTTCAAAGTTGGTGACCAGGTTTTCATCAAGGCCAAATTCTTTCATTCTACATGACCCTCTAAGAAGCTCTCAGAAAAGAACTTGAGACCCTACATGATCATTGCCAAGGCTGGTCATTACTCCTTCATGCTTCATCTTTTGAAGTTGATGAAGTCCGTCCATCCAGTGTTCCATGTCTCTGAACTAGAGCCCTCCATTCCCAATACCATCCCCAACAGAGTGCAGCTGCCTCCACCTCCAATCGAAGTTGATGGAGAACCAGAGTTTGAAATCACCAAAATTCTTAATTCAAAGATACATGATACGATTGCAAGTTGCTATAGCTGGTCAAATGGTCTGGCTACAAAGGGACCAACGAACAAACCTCCTGGCTGCTAGCCACAGAGCTCATACATGCCTCGAACTTGTTGAAGAATACCACATTCATTACCCTGTAAGCCCAGACCTCACTTTGATTAACTCTGATGCTTGCCATTTACATTTGCACTGTTTTCTATTTACAGAGGTGGCCAGACAAACTATCTACTCGACTCCCAATTCCTCCACTAACTTCTCCAACTCCTTTTCCACATCCCACTCATCCTCCTCATCATCTGACCTCACCCCCATTGCTCTGTACATGTTCTCCACCTTCAACTCCTCCAACTGCTCCAACAACCCATTTTGCTTCTCCAGGCACTCACACAGCAAGATGGGTACCATGATATAGCTTGGTGATCACCTCCATGATTGCTCTAAGCCCCTCCATTGACAACCCTCCAGCCTCCATTGATGGCCCACTGGACCACTGCTTCTTGCACAATTTCTCCAGTCCCTCCACCTTCCTTCACCTCTTCTGCTCTGGCTTCTCCTCCCCCAGCCACTTGCACTTGAACTTTGCATCCTGACATGCCATGCATGACATTGACTTGCTGATCCTGAGCTCACACTCAAGACTACAGTCCTCACACCAAAGGCAGTCTGTGAGCATGACCACCTGCTCCACCTGCACACTGTTAGCTGACCCATGTGACATATGCACCATGCTCACCATTCTCCTGGCCTCCTCCTCAGCCACCCTTAGAGCAGCCTCCTCCACCACCTTCCATCACACTGTAAAACTCCTAGGAACTCCAAAGTGGAACTTTTAAGCTAATGAAAATGGTGCAAGTGTAGTTCTTAACCCAGAAGATTGCAAAGAGAGAAAGAAAGTGGGTGAGGACGAATAGGAATGGCTCACTGATATCCTGAGATAGCTGGAAAATATGAGTCCGACTCCTTCCTGTTTGGTAGGGCTAAGGAATCAACTATAGAGTTGACAGGAGTTGACTGGAGTTGAAGGGAAATGAAGGAAATCGACTTTAAAGACTTAGAACTGATGGTAGATGGTGGTAATTGACTTCTAGAACTAAATTCTGTACACAAACTTTTAAGTCTGGGTATTTCCAAGACTGTGAATCAAAAGGAAACATGAAGAAATGAATGTAGACACTAAATAAAGGAATGTCCCAATAAGGAAACACAACACTGACTCACATATGACTTGTCCGAAGCATGGAAACTAAGGTCTGGTCCTCCAGAGGTCGGAATTTTGACTCAGGAAGATGGCCTGTAACTGTTGAGTCTCAGAGGAGCAGCAGAGGACTTCGGATGAACTCGAGGAGGTACAAATACTTGGAGCAAGTGGGACTGTCACTGTAGAGAGCTTTAGGCTCCTACACCACCTGCTCCTCCTCTTTCTTCATCTTGATCCACCTCCTCCACTTGACAGACCTTGCCTCCCACAAGGCATCATTGTCATTCTCACACTCCACAAGGCACACATCATGCCAGGTTTTGATGTCTTCAGTACCAGACATGATTGTGGTTGGTTGTCAACCCAGGATTGGGCTCTGCCAATTTTTTTTATATGGACTTTTGAACTCTGATGATTACTAACTCCACATTGTTGCCAAGGAACTTCAGAAGCTCAGTCCCAAGAGGGGGATACTGTCATATCCCAAAAATCATACAAGTTATGCCACCCCTGCACACTCAAACCTGCTCAAGAGCCCAATGCCATAGACATCGACACCATGCCCATCCCTTGCCCCAAGAAAATGACTCCCAAAGAAAGGGAGCATTGTTGTAAAAAGAATCTCTGTTTCAAATGCCAGAAACCCGGACATTCAGCATTCAACTGCAATGCTACCTTCAAGAATACCAGACCTTCCATCAAGAAGACAATGATGAAGGACCATGAGGATCTCCCCATGTTGAAAGAATGTGAGAAAGATAACGAAGAAGTGGTTGGAAGAACTACCTGCTTTTGCTCCCAGGATTTTAGAACAGAGGCCAGCCTCAATGTCTGCCACCTCCTACCCTGTATGTGCACCTGTAACTGTATCTCATATGATGAAATATATGCAGATCCCTGTTGAACTCATTGTACCATCACACATGCTCAAAACTGTCAAATCTCGTGCCCTGATCAATAGTGGCACAGACATTAACTGCATTGATTGGGGGTTTGTTAAGAAGAACAGACTTCCTACCTCCTGACTTGAGACACCATTTCAAGTCTGCAATCTTGACCTGTCTTCTAATGAAAAGGGCAAAGTGCTATTCTCCACCACACTCTTTGTTAGCATCGAAGGGATCACCAAAAAGGTCCTTTTCTATGTTATGGATTGCAGATGACAGAACATTGTGGAAGTGAAGTTCCCTACAGTGATATCAGGAGTTTTACCATGGTCTGATAGCCCCTATCCAATGCTCCTACCAAACCCAAGACTGTTCTGCTGCTGTTCATCCCAACCTGAGTCAAACTAGTTGAAGTTTGAAGGTCAGTTTTGAACCTGATGTCCAGACCCAAGTTCCTGTGCACCAGTCCCAGTGTTCCCTTGCTCCAGATTCAGTCTGTTTTTTTCCTTTCTTATATTTCCTTTACTGTACTTCATTTGGGTATGCCCAGATTAGACTTTTGTACCTAGGACTTGGTCTCTAGACAGTGTGCAAGTAACCACCACTATTCCTAAGCCTACAAGTCCGGTTTCCTAGTCTTTTTCCTACTTTTCCCTTCAAGTTCCCCTCAAGTCCTGCAAGTATAGTTGGTTTCCTAACTCTATCGAACAGGGAAAAGCCAGACTTGAGTTTTTCAGTGTCCTGTGAACATTTAGTGAGCCTTTCCTATAGTCCTTTTCCTTTCTTTGCAATCCCCTTGGGTTGCGACACACACTTGCATCTCTATTTCTTGCATAGAACTACACTCTGGAGTCCTTTTGCTGTTTTACAATGTCATCCTAGGATCACCTTGGTTGAAGGTGGTCAACCCTCTCATTGATTGGTCTAAACAGACCTGTACCATCTCTGAATCCCTTGACAAATCAAAAGATTTGTACCAAGTCCAGATCACCAACCTCAAACAGCACAACAAGTTTTATCCTACCTCCACTCCTCAAGAAACCATGGTTCATCGAGTCTATGACAAACAACTCTTTGATCATTTCCAGAAAGACAAAGAATCTGAACTTGTCAACATCATGAAGGGGTATGCAGACCTCCACTGAGTTGCCCACTTCGGAACCTGCTTCACCCCCTGCAGCAGTATCAGACACCAGAAATTTGTCAACAAAGTCACCACCGCCACCAAACTCGCAGCTGCAGCAGACAAAGCCAAGTCAAAGACCACCCTGCCTCCCGAATACACTTAATTCTTGGATGTCTTCACAAAGGAAGCATCCAATCACATCCCTCCATCATTCCCTTATGATCATGAGATCCACCTCGATGATTCCTTTGTCTCCAAAGTTGGAAAGGTTTACCCACTGTCCCTGGATGAAATAAAAGTCACTGAGGACTTCATTCAAGAAAATCTTGATTGCAGAAAGATCTGCCCCTTGAATTTCCCCCAAGCTGCACCATTCTTTTTCATCAAAAAGAAGGACAGCAAGCTTTGCCCATGCCAAGACTACCACTACCTGAATGAGCACACCATTTTGGGATGCATACCCCCTTCCCCTCATCTCCAATCTCATTGACACGCTGAAAGATGTGAAGGTCTTCACCAAGTTCAATGTCTGATGGGGGTACAACTACATTAGAATCAAGGATGGCGACCAATGGAAGGCTGCCTTCATCACACATAAAGGACTGTTCAAACCCCTTGTCATGTTCTTCAAACTCATGAACTTCCCTGCCACATTCCAATGATTCATGAATGACTCATTTAGGGACATGATCACAGAAGGATGGCTTGTCATCTACATGGATGATCTCCTTATCTTCTCCCCTGATCCTGAACTCCATGAGGAACAAACCAAACATGGCCTGCAGAGGATGCAAGAACTCGACCTGCATTTAAAACTCAAAAAGTGCACCTTCACCACCTCTGAGGTAGAATACCTTGGGATGATCATCAAACCCAGACAGATCACTATGGATCCAGTCAAGCTCAATGGGATTGCTGCTTGGCCTACACTGACAAAAGTCAAAGACATCTGGTCCTTCCTAGTATTTGCCAACTTCTATAGGCAATTCATTCATAATTACTGCTTCATTGCCCACCTCTTGATAGATCTTATGAAGAAGAATCTTTCTTGGGATTGGACCCCTGCCTGCCAGAAGTCCTTCATCTTTCCAACATGTCCTGACCCTTTTCCATCATGACTGATGCGTTGAAGTTTGCCACTGAAGCTATCCTGCTTCAGACTGACTCCAATGGAGACTGGCACCCCTGCTCATACCTCTCACAGTCATTCTTCCCTGGCAAAAGGAATTACAATATTTATGACTGAGAACTCCTCGTGATCATTCAAGCATTGAAAGCCTGGCAACACTACCTCTCTATCTGATTCAAGCCTTCATGGAACACAAGAACCTGACATACTTCCATCAAACCCAGAATCTAAATCGTCAACAAGCATGATGGCTTCTCAACCTTGCCAATTTTGACCTGAAAATGATCTATGTTCCAGGTTTCCAACTCATCACCCCCGATGCTCTCTCTTGCCTCCCTGATCTTATCAAAGATAAAGAGGACAATGCAGGAACAACCCTACAACCCACCTCACTCTTTGTCAACCTCATCAACTCTTCACTTGCAGGAAAACTCACCTCCTCCTTGTCCTCTGATCCTCTCATTCTCCAAGCTCTCCAAGCATTATAAGGAAAGGTACTCCCTGCTTTCCACTTCTGCCTCTCTGATTGGGCATACACTGATGGAGTCCTGTTCTACAAAGGATGAATCTATGTTCTCCCCACTAACAACCTCTGCCATGAGGTACTCACTTGTTGCCATGACCATGAAACTGCCAGATACCCTGGCTATCTAAAAATCCAACAACTTGTCTCTGCCGAGTTCTGGTGGCCTGGACTTGCCCAATTCATAAGGAAGTACATTAAGGGCTGCACAGTTTGCCAATAGAATAAGGCAAATACCCATTCTACATTCCCCCCATTGATGCCAATTAAGTCCTCATGCACCCACCCATTCAAACAGATCTCATGCAATCTCATCATGGACCTCTCCTCCTCTGGCTTTGATTCCCTGTTGGTCATGATCAACCATGGACTCACTAAAGGGGTAATTCTCTGCCCCACCAAGAAGACCATCACTGCCAAAGACATTATGACCCTCTTTGTTCACAAAGTTTTCCTATGTTTCAGTCTTTATGACAAAATCTTCTCAGATCAAGGCCCTCAGTTCACCTTATCCTTTGCAAAAGAGCTGGGTTGTCTCTTGAACTATGATCTTTCCCTGTCCACTGCTTATCTTCCCCAGTTGGATGGTGAAACAGAACATGTCAACCAGGAAATTGAAACATACCTCTGTATCTTCTGTGGTGCAAACCCTGGTTCCTGGTCAGATCAGATTACTCATGCCAAATGTGCACACAATCATCACCCCCACTAATGCTCTCTCATGCCATTCTTCAAGGAAGACAAAGTTTGGCTTGAAGCCAAAAACCTCTGTCACTCTATTGCAAAACCAAAGTTTGCATCCAAAAGGAAAGGACCCTTTATGATAATGAAGGTACTATCCCTGATTTCATATCAACTCTGTCTTCCACTGGCATGGATGATCCACCCTGTATTCCATGCTTTCCTTCTTTCCCCTTATAGAGAAAATACTGTCCATGGCAAGAACTTTCCAAGATCACCACCAGAACTTGTAGAGGGTAAGGAAGAGTACGAAATAGAAAAAATTCTGAAACACCATGGTACACCATCTTCACACATGTTCCTGATCTGCTGGAAGGGATACTCAGCCAAAGAAGATTCCTGGATCTCAGAACAGAACTTAAAACATTTACAGTCCACCTTAAATAGATATAAAAAACTCCACCCCTCTGCTTTTTTCTCTCATGCTCCTTCAGAAAAAACTGTCACTCAAAACAAAAACCATCCCTGGAAATAAACAAAGTCATGTTCTCATCTCCCTCCACTGTCTCTTCCATCCTCATATATACCATCTTGTCTCCTTTCTCCATCACTTCCAGTACTATAGAACCATCCTTCACCATGGCCACCTCTGGCTGGACCACCACCTTGTTTCCAGATGGCAAACCCATCCAGATCATCTCTGGTGCTAATGTGCCCACCTGGCACTGTTCCCAATTCAGGGACACCATCATCACTCCTGTCCCCACCTTTGTCATACCAGCAGTTGCAGCTGCTTCTCCTTGCCCAGTGACCTCAGTCACTGTCCCATCTTTTGCCCACAACCTATGCCAGAAACTCTTCAGTGACAACTACCTCAGATCAATGACTGAGAGACTAATCAACTCCCACCTCTCCTCCACTATTCCCCCTCACCTCAACATTGTCTCCCCTCTGTATTTGCTCTACCACAGCTTCCTTCAGAACCAATGCCTTTTCCTCATGGTCAAAGATCTTCTCACCCCTGGAATCACTGACTGGGCTGCCTCCCATATCAGCCAACATCTCAGAGACATCCAGGAAGAACTGAATGGACTCCTCGTGATGACAATGCATCAACTGGAAATTGGAGAGTTTCTAGCAAATGTCTACAGATACCTCAGGGACTTAGCTGAGTCCAGGAAACCCCACACCCCTTCTGTGTCTTCTGAATTGTTAACTCCTGCAAAACTTGCTGCCATTGAACACACTGAAGCCCACTGGACTGGAAATGACAGAGCTACTCCCCTTCCTCCATCCCACCCTCACTTCCATGAATTCTGCCACTCCTGTCACTGTTTAGGCCATTAGCAGATCTTCTGCCTGGATTACAAATGTCCTATCTGCCACAATTTTGCCCCTGGACACACCCAAATGTGCTGCCCTTTTTGCCAGCACCAACTGACCCCTCCCTCATTGAGCTTGCCACCATCATTGCATGGCTCAAAAGGCTTACCATCTAGACGTTGCAGCACTGGTCGTGCCCCCAGCACTCATTCCACTCACACCAGACATGGTACCGTCAGGCAACCCATTCCAGTTTCCCTGTCTAGACATTCTGCTTTCCCCTGTTATCACCTATCTGATGATGATAAAGGATACACCACAGAAGGTATGGCCAATATGACTGGCTCCCCAGGAGGAGGGTGCTACATTGATATTTATTCCTTCATCATAGTCTTGGACATACTAAGGGAGTAATGTTATGATCAGCCCCTTTTTCCCTTTTTGCTTACATATGTGTGGATATGAGTCCCAATCTGGACATTCCTTTCTTTTCATCACTGACCACAATACCTTGACTCATCATCCAACTTTCATTGCATTCTATGTGATTCCATTTACTTTGTCAGAAACTCCATCCTGGTCTATATAAACATGCCTTCCTGTACTTCTATCTCTATGCTAGACCTCCCCTTCGTGTAACTCAATACATTGGGCCTTTGCTCAACTCCTTGACCTAGCCCCCTGCCTCTCATCAGGAAACTCCTTTGCTCTTTGAGACTCCATAGTGCTTTTGAGGCTACACTGTTCTAAGGGAACCTCTTGTTCACCTCAAGATGATAGATCTTCAGGAAGTCCTCTCTTTGATGTTAGATCATAGAGACTGAACAAGCAGAAAGCCTTGTTTTCCTAGACCCCTTACACTTCATCCTTGTAGAGTGGCTTGCCCCACTCTCCTTCATCCTTAGCATTCTAGACCCTCTTTAGAGCCTATGCCTATCTCTACCTGAGGTGGTCATAACAAGGAGCATGAGAGGGAAAAGTGGAGGGGTGATGTTTTTCATAACTATCTAAGGCAGACTGTGAATGTTTCACATTCTGTTCTGGGATTCAGAAATTTTCTTTGGCTGAATATCCCTTCCAACAGATTAGGAATGTGCAGGAGGATGGCATACCATGGTGTTTCAAATCTTTTCTATTTCATGCTCTTCCTCACCCTCTACAAGTTCTGGCAGGATCTTGGGAAGTTCATGCTGTGGACAGTATTTTCTCTATATGGGGAAAGAAGAAAAGCATGAAATATGGGGTGGATCTTCCATGCCTGTGAAAAACAGAGCTGATATGTAATCAGGGATAGTACCTTTGTTATCATAAAAGGTCCTTTCCACTTAGATGTGAACTTCAGATTCACAATGAAACAATGAAGGTTTTTGGCTTTGAGCCAAACTTTGTCTCCCCTGGAGAACAGCATAAAAAATCATTTGTTTTGTGATGCCATGACTTGACATGTGAGTTCATGGGCAGCTAGGGCTTCATCCCTCATTACAGAGAGGGATTTCAGGTGGAGATCTATGGCAGGAAGACTAGAGTTGGGAAGGACAGTAGGTAGGGTACAGGGTTCATAGCCCATTATGAGGTAAAATGGCAACTTACCAGTGACAGAGTTGGGGCAGTAATTGTGCACAAATTCAGCATGGGTAATCTGATCCAACCAGAAATCAGGGTTTGCACCACAGAAGATATGAAGATATGTCTCAACTTCCTGGTTGACATGCTCAGTCTCACTATCTGACTGGGGATGATAAGCAGTGGACAAGGAAAGATCATAGTTCAAGAGATGACCTAGCTCTTTAGTGAAGGAAGAGGCAAACTGTGTGCCTTAATCAGAGATAATTTTATTATGAAGACCAAAATGGAGGAAAATTTTGTGGAAAAAGAGGGTTGCTATGCCCTCAGTGGTGATTGTTTTCTTAGTGGGGCAATGAATTACCCCCTTAGTAAGCCCATGGTTGACCACAACCAACAGGAAATTGAAACCAGAGGAAGAGAGGAGATCCATGATGAGCTTACATGAAATCTGCTGGAATGGACATGTGCATGAGAATCTGATTGCTGTCAGTGGGGGAACAGTGGAATGGGTATTTGCCTTGTTCTGCTGGCAAATGGTGCAGCCTTCAATAGACTTTCTGATGAATTGGGCCAATCCTGGCCACTAAAATTTGGCAGATACAAGCTGGCAGGTTGTCAGGTAACCAGGGTGTCCAGCTGTTTCATGGTCATGGCAATGAATGAGTATCTTATGACAAAGGTTATCTGTGGGGAGAACATAGATACATCCTTTGTATGACAAGACTCCATCAGTGTATGACCAATTGGAGAGACAGGAGTGAAAGATGGGAAATACCTCTCCTTGCAACACTTGGAGAGCTTGGAGGATAAGGGATTCTAAGGACAAGAAGGAGGGAATTTTGCCTGCAAGGAAAGAATCAATGAGGTTGACAAAGAGGGAGTCAGGAAGCAGGGTTGTTTCTACATTGTCTTCTTCATTGACAACGAGATCAGGGTGGTAAGAGAGTGCATTGGGTGCAGTGAGCTGGAAGCTGGGAGACAGGGATGTGGACCATCTTTAGATTAAAGTTGGTAAGGTTGAGGAGCCAGCAGGCTTGCCAGTGGTTCGGATTCTGGGGCTGACAGACATATGTCAGGTTCTTGCCATCTGTGAACACTTGGATGAAAAAGGAGAAGCCTGAGAGATAGTGTCTCCCGGCTTTCAGGGCACAGATTATTGCAAGGAGTTCACAATAATAGATATATGTAATAGTTCCTCTTAGCAGGGGAGAATGACCAGGTAGTGGTAGCCTTGGCAGGTTTGCTGTCCTTCTTTTTGACAAAAAAGAAGCACTGCTTGAGGGGAGTTTGAGGGGCAGATTTTTCCACAATTGAGGTTCTCTTGAATAAAGTCCTTGGTGACTTTTATTTCATCCAGGGACAGTGGGTAAAATTTCTCAAATTTGAAAACAAAGGAATCATTGAGATGAATCTCATGATCATAGGGACAGGACAGGGGAATGTGGTCAGATGCTTTCTTCATGATGACATCTGAGAACTCAGCATATTCTGGGAATAATGTGGTTTTGAGCTTGGCATGCTCTGCTGTGGCTGCAAGCTTAGTGGTTGTAGTGACTTTGTTGACAAACCTTTCATGTCAAAGGCTGCCACAGGGGGTGAAGCAGATTCCAAAGTGGGCAACACAATGGAGGTCAGCAAATTTCTTCACAATGGTGATGAGGTCAGACTCTTTGGTCTTCTGAATATAGTCAAAGAGCCTTTTGTCAACTTGTCATGCCTTTTGATGTCAGTGACATGGGTTTGATACAAGTCTTTTGACTCATTGAGGGATTCCAAGATGGTACAGGTCTGTTTAAACCATTTGGAAAGGGAGTTGACTGCCTTGATCCTGGGAAATCCTAGGATGACATTCTGTTGTCCACAGTTCATGATGTAGAAAAGGACCCTTTTAGTGATCCCTTCAACATTCATGAAAAGTGTAGTGGAGAACAACACCATTCCCTTCTTATTAAATGACATGTCAAGGTTGCATACTTGTAATGGTTTCTCAAGTCAGGAGGTTGGCAGCTTGTGCTTTCAAATGAAGCACCAGTTGATACAATTGATATCCATGCCACTATCAATCAGGGTATAGGTTTTGACAGTTTTTGGCATGTGCAATGGCACAATGAGTTCAATGGGGACCTGCATAGACTTCATCATGCAAGGTACAGTTACAGGTGCACATACTACATAGGAGGTGGCAGATGTCGAGGCTGTCCTCCATTCTAAAAACCCTGGGAGAAAAAACTGGTTGTCCTTTTCACCACTTCTTCATAATCTTCCTCACATTCTTTTAACATGGGGAGATCTTCAGGGTTCTTCTTCATTGTCTTCTGGATGGAGGGTTTCTGGGGGTTCTTGAAGGTGGTGGTGCAGTTCTGTGCTGAGTGTTCGTGTTTTCTGCATTTGAAGCAGAGGTTCTTTCCACAACAGCACTCCCTTTCTTCAGGAGTAAGCTTCTGGGGTTGAGGATGGATATGGTATCAACATCGATGGCATCATGGTCTTCAGGGGGTTTTGAGGGGGTGGCATAGGCATAAGAAGGGTTCATCCTTGTCAATGTCTATAGTGTGGGCAGAGATACCCAGTACTCAGCCAGATGCCTAAGAGAGTAATCACAACTGATGTGAGTTCAAAGGAAACATGGGGATTAAATAATGAAATGATATGTGTGCATGTAACTCCGGAGTACTCTGGTCTGGAGTTAAGTGAGAGTAAGCAAAGCATATTTGGAATAGCTCAAGATGAAAAAGGAATGGTTCAAAACAAAAGAAATAAGTTGTATGACTTTCAGAAGTCATACAATGTGTTGAGAAATGGTATGATGAAACAAGACATTATCCTGATGCAGAAGCCTGAAACTCCCTACAGTGACATTTCCACTTCCTCTGATTATTTGTACATCCTTTGATCTCCTCCAAAGTCCTCCACTGTTCCTCTGAGACTCAACAGTCACAGGCCATCTTCTTGAGTCAGAACTCTGACCTCCAGAGGAACAGACCTTTGTTCCCATACCCTGAACAAGTCATCCGTGAGTCAGAGTTATGTTTCCTAATCAGGATATTACTTTATTTAGTATCTACATTCTTTCCTTCATCTTTTCTTTTGATTCACAGTCTTGGAAATGCCCAGACTTTTAGGACATCAGTGAGCCATTCTTATTCACCCTCACCCATTTTATTTCTCTTTTTGCAATCCCCTGGATCAAGAACTACACTCACACCCTTTTCCTTAGCTCAGGAGTTCGAGTTTGGAGTTCCTAGGGGTTTTACATCAAAATGGATAAATGCAACTCCAGAGTGAATAGAGCAGAGAACATACAAAAGGAGGGCAGAGTGCCCTTGGAGTTGTACTGGAGTTGTACCGGAGTTATGCTTTGACACTCCCACTCATGTGCATATGGAGTCTCATGGCTCAAATGAACTTCCAGTGTTTTTCTTGAGTGAGTGGCTTTGTGAGGATATCCATGACCATATCTCTGGTGGGAATGTACTGGACCACTGCTTCTCCTTTTCCAACTAGGTCATTCTAAACAAAGTGATATTTTCTTTGGATGTGTTTGGTCCAGGTGCAGAACTGTGGATCTCAAGAAAGAATGATGGCAGTTTGGTTGTTGCAATGGAGGATTGTAGGTAATATGACTCAGAACCACTTAAGGCTCTAGGTTGCTTTCACTAGTCAAGGAAAGGGAAGGGAAAATGAGTCAACACCATAGATACTGAGGAAAATGCTGAGGGGACAAGACTGCCCTCCGGTGGCTGCATTCTTGTCCTCTATATACTACTCTACATGTTTGTACCTATTGTAGTCTAATCTAGATGTCCATGAGGATACCATAAGGATTAGGTGCAGAGAAGGCATGGTGTGGAAGAATGGAAGCAGATACATGTGTAGGATAAGGGCATAAAATGATCTTAGGGTTATGGATGATGCATAGAAGACATAGAAATGTTCTGGGAGGGTCTGAAATGCATAGCATGACCTACTGTATGAATGGAAAGGGTTTGTGTTATGAGCCCCTTTTTCCTGTTATGGCTTACATATGCATGGGTGGCAGTTCCAATTTGGACATTCTTTTCTTTTCATCACTGACTATGATACTCTAACTCATCGTCTGATTTTCATCGCATTCCATATGATTCCATTTGCTTTGTCAGTGGCTTCATCCCTACCTATATAAACTCACCCTTTTGTACTTGTATCTCTAAGCTAGACCTTCCCTTCATGTACCTCAATACACTGGATCTTTGCTCCACTCCTAGTCCTCATTCTAAGTCCCTCATTGGGAACCCCCTTTGCTCTTTGAGACTCTGTAGTGCTCTTGAGGCTATGCTATTCTAAGAGAAACCTCTTGTTCACCTCAAGACAATTGATCTCAGAGGCAGTCTTCTCTTTGGTGTTCAATCATTGAGATAGAACAAGCAGAAAAGCCTTGTTCTCCTAGAACCCTCATACTTCATCCTTATGGGACACCTAGCTGTGTTCTCCCTAATACTCCTAGACCCTCTTTAGGGGCTACACCTATCTCTACCCAAGGTAGTTGTAACAAAAGGTCTAGCTTCCTTGTTGGCTACCATCTGGTAAGCCACCATTGCTCCCAGGCCCCCCCCTTGATACTTGTTGGTGCTTTCACCCCAATGAACCTTCTGACTCCAAGTCACTCCCACATGACCAGACCCCCACTGATGAGGACAACTTCATTTCCACTGAGGAGGATACTCAAGTTGCTCTCAACCTAGCCCATCATCTTTCTCATTCTGCATCTATCTCTTGGGTGCCAACTCCCCTGTCGCCAACACCCCTGCTATAGACCAGGAAAATCTTCTTCCCTAGCAACCCCCTTGATCTGCCCAAACCACAGGAAATTAGCCAAGCATACAAAGCAATGTCTTCTTCTAAGCCCACAGAGCTTAAGCTCAACCCCCCTGCTACCTTTAATGGCAACACTGCCAACTCTGAAGACTGGTTGGACATTATCGCAACCTACCTCCTAGTTAACTCTGATGTTTATTGCACTAATGACAAGAAGGTCACCTTCACACTGTAGGAGACTCAAGCTCCCTACAGTGACATTCCCATTTCCTCTGAGCATTCATACATCCTCCGAAGTCCTCCGAGTTACCCCACCGCTCCTCTGAGACCCAATAGTCAGAGGCTGTCTTCTCGAGTCGGAACTCCAATGTCTGGAGGACTGGACCTTTGTTCCCATACCCCGAACGAGTCATCCATGAGTCAGAGTTGTGTTTCCTTATCGGAACATTCCTTTATTTAGTATCTACATTCATTCCTTTATGTTTCCTTTTGATTCACAGTCTCAGGAATACCCAGACTCAAAAGTTTGTACATGGAACTTAGTTCTAGAAGTGAATTACCACCATTTACCATCAGTTCTAAGTCTTCGAAGTTGATTTCCTTCATTTCCCTTCAAGTCCAGTCAAGTCCTGCAACTCCTGACAACTCCTGACAACTCCATAGTTGATTCCTTAGCCCTACCAAACAGGGAGGAATCAGACTCTTATTTTCCAGCTCTCTGTTAAGACCGGAACATTCTCCACTCAAACTCCAGTCAGAGATCAGAGTCAAAGGGGAACGAACACCAGAGGTGGTCCGACATCCGGAGGGTCACGTCCAGAGGAGTGAAGGCTTGACACAGGACTAATGCGTCACGTCTTCGCACTGTCACGGCCTTCGTTGATCGGAGACGCATTGGAGGAACTCGGAGATGAACAGAGGACTGTCTAAGTTGATATTCAGCCTAAGGTATCTACATACAGATATGGGCCTTTATATATACAGAGGGGACTGTGGATTAGTAAATGGAGATTGGGTAACTAAAGTATCGGAGGTCGGATAAGTACATGCCAGAGCTGTGCTCCAGGTCAGGAATGAGCTGGAGCTGTGCTACACAGTGTCGGAGGGGACAGAGGGGCAAGACTATACTAAATAGGGAACAAGAGACATATGTATGTAAATCTAAGAGGGGTCCAGAGTTACGGAGTTGCATAATTGGTGAGGGATCACTGGAGGGACGAGCGGAGTTGGGTTTCGGAGGTCGGAGTTGACTTGATTGGATTCCAGGATATGACACTCTCTCAGGACATCAGTGAGCCATTCCTATTCACCCTCACCCACATTCTTTCTCTCTTTGCAATTCCCTGGGTCGAGAACTACACTCACACCCTTTTCATTAGCTTAGAAGTTCCACTTCAGAGTTCCTTGGAGTTTTACAATGTATGAATGCTCGGAGGAAATGGGAATGTCACTGTAGGGAGCTTGAGTCTCCTACAACCACAGGGAACTTAGCTCTGATGTTCTCATCAGCATCAACTAGCAGAAATGAATGGTTATGCTTCGGAACAGGGCTTTGGGTTGGCTCTGGGAATGAGTGACGAAGGATGTGTAAGGTACATTGGAGGGTGCGGAGGATGGCTTCAGAGGATGGCAGAATGGATATGGAGATGCTCAGAGTGAATCAGAACCCTCCCCGATGCACAACACATCAACTTGGGTCTGACAGCTGGCTTAGAATGTGCTGGACAGTCATGGTAATGGATGGTAGGGGTGGAAGCGCACCTCCAAGAACTCCTGTTTGAGGCCTAGCAACTCCTGCTTGAGGTCCATGAGTGGAAACTGTGCTCAAAGGGAAGGTAAGTGCTAATAAACCTGAAATGGAAGGGAAATGACTCGGGAAGTCCTGCGGGGAACTTTGCTATAAACCTGACTTCAGAAAATTGAAAAGGAAGGGAAACTTGGAGCTCCTTGCAACTCCTATGGCAACTCTGGCAGTAACTTCTAACTGCTGCAGCAACTCCTAACTCCTGGGGGAACTCCTAACTCTGATGGCATCTCTGGTGGCAACTCCTGACTATCTTCATCTCATCTCATCTTCTTTCTCAAACTCAATCATGATACATTGAAACCAAATAAACGGGTGTGGTACCTCGACACACATCGGAAGGAAAAAGTACATCATAGGGGGCAAGGTACAGTGCAAGAAAAAGAACTTCGGGGCTAGGAAGTGGTTCAGAGCACAGGAAAATGGTCTGGAGCATCGGACACGACAACTATAGTACTTAGCTTTGTTTTCTTTTTATATTCAGAGGGATTCTATCGTATTTGGGCTTTTATTGGTCATTTTTCTGATCTGAATGAGTAAGTATATCTCTGGACGAACACCAGGGTGGAACTGAGAGCACCAGACGAAAACTGGGGTAAAACAGATAAGAGGAAATCTATCATAAGGAGTGGTATTCATTGTGGTTTGTTGAAAGTCCTGAATCATGGGTTGGAATGATCGGGAGGTGGATCTTCATCATCTGGCTCATCAACCTCTACTCCTACCTGGTCTTCTTTGCTTTGTTCTTCACCCTCTACTTCTTCTGGCTTGAACTCCACTCTGCAGAGTGGATATCTTGACTTTGGAAAAACATTTTGAAGCATGGCAAGAAAAAGTCGGAGCGTGGGAAAAACAGAGCGGAGGTCGGGCGGTCGGCTTCGGAGGACTGAAATTGGGGTACTGGAGGCAGGAATGAGTGTCCAGGGCTGTAAAGGGAATGACAAAATCCAGGATAAGCAAGGTAATCACTTGACACAACTCGGAGTGGTACGGAGGGCTAACAACTGGTGCAAATGAAATATCTGAAGAGGAAGGGGGAAGGTCAGGCATCTAGGGAACCTGGTTCGGAGTGCGGAAACATGAGTTCGGAGCGTCGGAAGGAACAACACATAACTAAAAAATGGGCAAGACTGTTGGAATATCAACTGTGGGGCTGCAAACGCTGGGTCTCAGCTTGGGAAAAGCAACCTAACTGTAACAAGGATGGTTTCGAATAGAGGAAATCGGGTCCGGAGTGCGGGAACTCCACTCCGGAGTGTTGGAACTGAGGTCTCGACAATTGAAAACAGAATAGCATACTGAAGAAAAATCTGAAAAGTCTGTGGGACGAGGTACTGGCTTAGGAGCATCAAACCAAGGATATGAGAAAATGTTACGGATGTGGGAGACTGCGTCCGGAGCGCGGGAACTCCAGCTCGGAATGCAGGAACCTGGGTCTGGAGTGTCGGTAAATCTACATCAATTTGGAGTGAGATCTGATCAACTTCAATGCCATTCGAAGGGTCAACTGAGGGAACAGAAATGGAAGGTACTTCCTGTATGTCTGGGGGCTTTGGCTCCTGCAGAATGGGGTCCGGAGCTCCGGAGCTCTGAATGGTCTCTCACTCTGTGATGTCCTTGCTTGATAGAGGGGGAGAAATGTCAGCTTTCTTGACGATAATGAACTGAACTTGTTCCAACTCTGAGTACTTCAGAAGGATCTCTACCTCTGAGTCTGTCTCGAACTCCTCTGGGGCTTCCTTGGTTGGCAGTAGAATTTCCTTTGACTTTGGCAGGACTTCATCAGGAGTTGATAGGACGTCTTCAGGAGTTGGTGGGGCATCTTCAGGAGTTGGCATGACATCTCTCAGAGTTGGTGAAGCATCTTCAGGAGTTGGTGGTGCATCTTTAGAAGTTGGTTGAACAGCTTCAGGAGCTGGCAGGACGGCTGTCGGAGTTGGCCGGAGTTTGATCATGGTGACCTTCAAAGCTGTCGAGATAGCTTCAGGAGTGGTACAGAGTGTCCTCCAGAGCTTAGGACCTTCGAGAAAGAAACAAGCAGCATCAGCAATGTCTGACTTAGGATAAGACTCATCAGGGTGAATATCTTGTCGGAGGATGGTCAACCTGTGGAAAATCCAGTCTCGGAGTTGCTCTGGAAAGCCATGTAAGTAAAGCATATCATGGTCATACTCAGCTAGACGTTTGAAGGACATGAGTTGTGACGAAATTCGGAGATACCTCTGGTGGTACTCTCTGAACTCCTCCAGAGTTGTCATCGATCTCTGAGATGTTTCCTGTGCTAAATGGAAGAGGTCAGCACACTGATATTATTGCATACCTTGACATCCAGGGTAGTAATCAATCACGGCCACTACAAAACTTTCCCAATCGTCTCCTGACACTTCTGATATGGTCTCCCACAACTCCGCTTCTCCAAGATCAGCATACCTGATTGCAGCTCTGATCTTTTGCTTGGCTGTGAGGTTAGCATAAACTCTGAGACAATGGACATTATCTAGGAATCTTGGAAGCTCTTTTATTACCTTTCCACTAAAATGGGGCACATCAGGAGTTCCTCTGAGTGGCAGGAGTAGTGTTTGCTGTGACATAGAATGTAAAATGGACTTAGTGTGTGGGTAGGACTGGGCTATGGTGAAATTTGGGAGGCTGTGGTGACGTATGGTTGCCAGGAACAAGGTCAGGCCCAGTGCCCAAAGACTTGTATGGCAACTCGGGAGTTACCAGTACTGATGGAGAATTGGCAATTTCAGATGTAATGGAGGACCAGAGTGGCGTGGGAATTTCCGGAATAGGAAGGAATTACTTAAGATTAGACTTCGGAGGCTGTGCCAGCGCTGACAGAACACTGCGGGAAAACCTAAAATCTTGAAATTGATGGCTACAGGCTATGTCAGTGCAGACAAATTGGAAAATTGGGATTCAGAATGAAATTTTCGAGCTCTGCTCGTCTGGGAGTGAGTCTGAGAGTGCCCTCGAGGTCTCTCTTGAATTCCCTCATGGTGGGCTCCAGTTGTAAAACTCTTAGGAACTCCAAAGAGGAACTCCTAAGCTAATGAAAAGGGTGCAAGTGTAGTTCTTGACCCAGGGGATTGCAAAGAGAGAAAGAAAAAGGGTGAGAGCAAATAGAAATGGCTCACTGAGGTTCAGAAAGAGCTGGAAAAAAAAAGTCTGACTCCTTCCCGTTTGGTAGGGCTAAGGAATCAACTAGGAGTTGGCAGAACTTGACTGGAGTTTATGGGAGCTGAGGGAAATAGAAATCAGAGACTTAGGATTGATACTAGATGGTGATAATTTGCTGTAGAACTAAGTTCTAAGTACAAACTTTTAAGTCTGGGTATTCCTGAGACTGTGAATCAAAAGAATACATGAAGGAATGAATGTAGACATTAAATGAATTAATATCCCAATCAGGAAACACAACTCTGACTCATGGATGACTCATTTGAAGTGTGAAAAAAAAGGTCCAGTCCTCCAGAGGTCAGAGTTCTGACTTGAGAAGATGAATTATCTGACTATTGAATATTGAATGGGCAGCAGAGGACTCAGGAGGAGCTCAGAGGACATATGAATACTCAGAGGAAGTAGAAATGTCACTGTAGGGACCTTCAGTCTCCAACAGCATGCCTTCTTGACACTCCATCTGTATCCTGGTTTGATTTTCAACCAACAAATTCAGAGTATGTCCATTGTATGCTTATGCCCTTCATACCAGACATGGAAAACAAAAGCAGCCAGTACTTGAGCATATCAAAAAGGGTGTGCATCAGACCCATCTTCATAGGAGTGCAGCATAATGCATCCTTCATGGCCAGGTTGAAGCATATCATAGTGGCACTGCATGTCATACATGGTGAAGTTGATTTGCAAATGCCTGGGCATCTGAACTTTATTAAGACTATTCATAAACTGAACAGTATGCTGCTCTTCTGCAGTAAAGTCTTGTTCATCACCATTGTATTCTAGATTCCACAGGCAGATAAGGAGATGATCCTTGAGTTTGAGAATAAAGCCCTGGACATGGCTTTGTCTAATGGACATGTATACTGAATCATTGTCACTCAACACTACCACTGGATCATGTGAATGTTCATCCAGGAATACTGCCAAGTTGATACAGTTGTTGCATTGAGGCAACTGGTAGCATGCTGCCAGCTGTGATATATGACCTTTATTTTTGGATGCTGGTTCATCAAAGAACATGGCATACAGATCTATCTTATGGTGGGCATGAGTTTGGCATCTATCTTGTTTTGTGAATTGACTGTTCACATCTTGTTTATTTGTGTGCCAGTAGAACATCTTCAATTGTTGATGAGCAAGTTCTTCCTGATTGAAATTGGTCCGATTAGCAAAGGCTTTGATGGAGGAGCTGCTTACTATCTGACTTGTGTATGAGTCCAATGTGCCAAGCTTGTGAATCATCTGTGGATAGTGTTCAAGTATGTGTGTCTTGTACATGGGTAGGTTAAATGACTTTGGATGTGGCACACTATTGCTGGCTTGGATGGTTGATGTTGCATTAGCACTGACCAGATTTTTTAGTTGACCCTCCATCTGTCTGTATCATGACAAAATTTCCAAGGGTAGTTCAGTCATGGAAAATGAAGAGCATGTGCACTTTTTGAATTTGTGTAATTGCTGACCAATGTATCATGTGGCATGTTCAAGTAGTTCAACTGATGTTTCAGTGTGGAGTTGAAGCTTGGCAAGTGTGTGCCATTGGGAAAGCTGAAACAGCAAGATCTGTATGATGTCATCATGTTCTCCTGGAAGCAACCCTTCCAATATGGGAATAGCACACTCTGAGAGTTAAGGAATGTCAGTAATGTGAAAAGTACTAGATCTGCAGGATATTATCAAAATTACAGGCTGCCCACTGCTACATCTCTGACACATCGGGGGAAATTGCTGCATAGCTCCTTGGGCAAAAGAAGGTATTTGATGGAAACTAAGATGCCAGTATTGGAATCTAACCATTCTTGTAACCAGAATGCACTGTTGGTTAAGGACTTCTATTTCATTGCAGTTGACACTATACAGTAGACATAACAGGTGCCTGAATACTGATGTGAAGACTCCAAGCTCAAACTCATGCATTAGATCCACCATTAGCACTGAAAATATATTGCATCTCAGAGAAACCAGAATCTCAGCAAATGAGTTCTATGGAACAACACTGTTGAGTGATCCCACAAACATACATTCTTAGTCATGTTGCTTACCAGGGTTGGAACAATTGAGGTCATCTTCAGAGGTTGTTCTAATATGATACCTTTAATTGAAGCATCAAACTTATAGATTGCACCATGGGCAGCAATAACCCATGCCTGAAAATATTCATGGATTCATGTGAGCCTTGCAACAATATATACTTGCTGGCCAAGGCAGTGGAACTGATCCTTTGGGATCAGACAGAAGGGACAAGGGCATTTGCCCTTGTCTTGAACTGTGGCCAAGAGCACTTTATAAACAAAGTTGAGTACATCCATTCAAAAATCTGTGTGAATTATCCTTACTTTTCAGGATAGTCTGCTGAATAGGTAAAAATTCAAGGAAATACACAGTAGTACACACTGTCATAGCAT
>JBBPTO010000119.1:0-51263 GCA_038094155.1 Pulveroboletus cf. aberrans | reverse complement strand
GTATCCTATTCCACCACCCGGACACTCTCTGATCCAGAGAAACTCGAGTTTGACACTGACTCGGAGCACTATGACGTTCCTTCACTCCCGAACAACAACTCCAAGTTATCCCAGCTGTCTCCCATCGGGAGCAAACTGAACTTGGTCAGGGCAGACTCAAAGAAATCTACAAAGTCGTCGAGGTGGGGTTATGGCTGGGGAGTTGGCAGGATAAAGGAGAGAGAGCGAGATCTCTTGGAAAGGAGTCCCTCTGTTGCCTCGGAGAGATCCCCTCCACACTATAATTCCCCTACCCGTACTTCTTCCAAGTCAAGCGCAAGTAAACGACCTGCCTTATTCTCGAATGATTCGTCAAGTACCCTCGTTGGGTCTGCTTTAGAGCGTAAGATGGGCGAAGTCGCGTCGATCAAGGATCGTGTGGATACGACGGACAGACTCGAGCAGGTTCGTAAGCTGATGCTGAAGGATGGGCTTGACTACTAGTCAGTGATCAATTCCATCCCACCGTTTATCACCTCATCAATCTTATGTTTTAGCGTCGTTCCAACCGAGGATGCACATGGATCCGAATATGTCGCTGCGAGCGAGAAACGGAGGGAATGGATCTCCGGGTGGGTGTATCGATGGTTTGACATTGTTTACCCTCAGCTCATCCCCGCGCAGATTTACTGGAAGTGCTGGTGAGGCCATCGTCTCGAAGACAGCAGCTTATCTCGTCACCGACTCTCGATATTGGTTACAAGCACGCGAGGAGTTGGATCCAAATTGGTTTCTAATTCCAGCAGGCGCTGTTAATGCACCAAAGGATTGGCTCGATTGGTTGGTGGTATGTGGTTCATGAGCCGGATTCTAAGTGGAATCCTAAAGTTCGCTTGTAGGATCGTGTCAGAGACTCAAAGATTGGTATCGACGCCAGGATGCTTTCGCATGAAAAGGCAACGCAACTCATCGCCAAACTTAACACGAAGGGGTCCAAGTTGGTTTTCCCACCTCAGAACTTCGTCGACCTTTGCTGGAAGGAAAAGGCTCAGCGCTCGAAGGATGGGGTTTTTGTCCAATCACTAGACTTTACCGGTCGGGAAGCATCATCTAAGCTTACCGAAGTACGACAGTGGATTCGATCACAGCCGCCGGCTGTGCCGGCATACTCCAAGTCTCCACCAACGGCATCGCAAATGCATGTTGGAACTCTTATTACTTCATTGTCCAGCATTGGTATGTAAATGAACCTGCTTTATACCATGTTGACCGTTTTCCACTAGCCTACTTATTGAACTTGCGCGGATCCGATATCCCTTTCAATCCTCTATTCTACGCCTACCTGTTCATTTCTCTCGACAGGGTCATCCTTTTCCTTGATGGGGGCAAGGCTTCTAACGATATCGAGGACTACTTGCGCACTCTCAAGGTAGAGAGGAGGGAGTATAATGACCTCTGGCCGTTCCTTCGACGAAGGGAATGGGGCGAAGGCAAACTCCTTCTCTGTCCTGAGACGTCCTACGCGATCTCACTCATGTTGACTCACTTCCGCTATACAATCGTACCTTCCCACGCTGACAACATGAAGGCTGTCAAGAATGAAGTAGAGTTGGAGGGCTTGCGGCGCGCATATCTACGTGACGGGGCTGCTTACGTGTGTTTTATCAGTGTCTCGCTCGTTTCATCTCTCTCACGTCGTTCTCCTCAGGTTAAATGGCTTGCCTGGCTGGAACATAAGATTCATCAAGGCTACGAGATCACAGAGTGGGAAGCTGCTTGGCGTCTTACGGAGTATAGGAGACAGAACAAGCATTATTGGGGCCTCGCGTATGAGAATATTTCTGCCAGCGGACCTAATGCGGGTAAGCAATCCATCTGGTTAGTATTGGATATTCCCTGAGACCATGTCAGCTCTGCCACATTATTCTCCTTCTAAATTGAACGCAAGAATGATTGATCGAGAAACGCCTTATTTGATGTGCGTGTTCGAGACTGTTGGGGATATCTCTGACGCTGATGAGTCTTACCTCAGCGACTCTGGTGGCCAATACCGAGATGGCACCTGTGACACAGCTCGCTCAGTCCATTTTGGTCGTCCATCACAAGACCAGTCTGAAGCTTATACCCGCGTGCTGCAAGGACATGTACGTCAAAGGCACTTCATCAATCAGCTCTCCGCGTATCATACTTATCTTTGCCCCAGATCGCCATCGATAGTGCCGTCTTTCCAGAAGGAACTACGGGTTTGCAATTAGATGTTCTCGCTCGACGCGCCTTGTGGAAAGATGGACTCAACTACCTTGTAAGCATGTCCCCGTGTGTATTGAGCGCCCCTTTAATATCGTCCGCAGCATGGAACGGGTCATGGCTTTGGTTCGTTCTTGAGCGTCCACGAAGGGCCGCACGGCTTTTCTGCCCACGTTCCTCTCGTACCGGGCCACGTAATCACCAATGAACCTGGGTTTTGTGGGTCTTCCGCTTAAATGATTACTGGATCTCCTTCTCTGACAGGAAGCTTCCATATCAGACCTCGAGGGACGATGGGGCATGCGCATCGAGTCCGCATTGGTCGTTCGGCGCGTGAAGGTGTGTCAGCTTCCTTCAACGTTGTCACTCCGCCCTGATGGGATGAAACCTAGACCAAAGGGGAGTTCAGCGGAGATATATGGCTCGGGTTTGAACGGTTTACCTGTGTGCCTATCCAAACCCGGATGGTGAAAGAAAACATGCTTACCAAGGAAGAGAAGCAATGGCTCAAGGTATTTTGTCGATGACCATGTTACCACATCCTCAGCTTACTCGATGCCCATTTCCAAAGGATCATAATAAGAAGTGCCTTGAGAGACTGGAGCCATATCTCAAGGATGACAAACGAGCTCTCAAATGGCTCAAACGGGAAGCTGACAGAGGCATCGGGGTTGCGGCACCTGGACCCGGTGGTATAACTATTGATTGGGACTAATCTTTCATCTTCTCTTTTTCGTTGTCTCCGGTGTCTTTACCGTGTCGCCCGCTGCACTTGGTCACCTTCCGCTTTTGCGATACCTCCCAAATCTACCACGGACTCGCCCTCTCGTCCGAATATACCGTCACCCTTACTCAAGGGAGTTCTACTTTACCTTACGTTGCATGACTAACCAGAGGCTCACTTGCCCTAGGATTGTTGCCTCAATCATTTCTATGCCACTATGAAGGACGGAATGATTTGCTCCACATATTCTCTTAACGTTATCGGAGTGCGTCGGCGTAAGCCGTACGCCACTCTGTTTATTCTCACCCACATTTTGAGAACGGGAACTGTACCATAGCTAGTTGATGAATAGATGTGGAACGATAGGGTCCGCAACATGGGCGTGTGTACACATACGATTAGATGACGTCTGACTGACTCTGAGGGTATTCGTCGTCCATTCTTTAGATACACAAATGGCGCTCATACCAGGGGCACGGTCGAATAGGTACCAGTATGGAAACCGGCCGTGGCCAGCGGCGGAAACACTGAGACGAGCGGACAAGCGAACTGGACCAAACTCTGTAGGGCGACTAAGACGTACGGGTACAAGGGTGACTCTGCTATCTCTACGGTGAGCGGTAGAGATATATTACCTTGCTTGCAAGGTTTTTTGCCGTCGAATCCATCTGCTCGCACACGTGACTTTTCCGGGACCCCTGTCACAGCGACCCCGTCATACACTCGGCATGTCAACATCGATGGATGTGAAGATGGAATTCAACTGAGCGGCTATACAGGAGACTATTGCACAGGGGACATCGGGGAGCGTTTTATCGCGTTTTGCGTTACCGCGAAAAGAAAATAAAACCAAGTGAGAAAAGAATTCTCGCGGTCACGATATGGTTTCCGAGCCTCTGTGCAAATAATTCCAGCCGAGAGTGAACATTGCACTTTTCGCAGTCAGTGAATCTGCGGTCACGTTGCTTCACTGGGCGACTTACTTCAATGAGTGCGTGTTCGTTTGACAACACTGGATGGCTTGTTGGATCCTTCCGTGTGAGATCCAGAGGGCGCAGGAGGCGAGCTGCAGGTGTGCGCCTGTCCAAGTCGTCGTGACGGTGGCTGCAATGCTACGAACGCAATGACCATGGTTGCGTCAGCATCAGCTTGCCTCCAGCTGTAGACAAACCCGAGCCGTGGGCGAGATTCGTCTGTCACTAGTGTTTCTGGCGATGCTCATCGTCGGTTATTGGGAGACCTATCCGAGTTCTAAACGATGGGATCTGTAGGAACACGTTCGATGGCGTTCAGGTGTGACGGAAGGTGGTGTTTGGTGACCAGATGCGATTCCGAGTCGGACGAAGGCGCTAGGACGCAACGGGCTGTGTCAGCACATGAAGGATCGTGTTCAGACATGAGAGCTGTTGGCGCACGCCGAGTGGCGTTCCGGTGTGAGCATGGAACGAGGTGGGAAGTGTTTGGGTGCGAGCAGCAAAAGATCTGGGGAGGGGCCACAGATGGTATGAAACAGCGAGCACGTTGGACGTCTAACTTTAAATGAGTTCACTTTTTCAAAAACACCATTGGCTATTCCCAAGGCACGGTGGGACACAGCCAAGATCCACGCCTTTGAAACCTACTGCTAAGGTCCACTTCCCTAGTCTAGCATGGCGACTGCTTGCTTCTTGCTTCGTACAGCTCTAGTGATCTGCGCCCCATGATGGTGCCGTTTCAAAGGGTCAAGACGCGATCACAACGTCACACCGCAACTTGCCGCAGTGTTCACCAGCACATGCTTCCTGAGGCCTGAGATCATCTGAAACACGCTGAACCACCATGGACTTGCACTAGTCTTATTGCAATCCCAATCAGACTCCTACCCACTCTCACACTCAGACGTTTCGCTCACTGGCGGACAAGTGTTGCGATCGGAACTGGTCAAACTGACAGTCCATGTGTGCGCCTCCTGAAGCAAGATCCTGTACGATGTCGAGGCTATCAACGGATATATAAACCTAGCTCAGCTACCCCGGACGACTGATTTGAGCCACTCCTTCGCCTTTCAGCTTTCGGCTTGTCTCGTACGTTCAAAAATCGCTTATCCCATTATGTACGTTGTTGGGAAGATCACCGTCGCCCTCGTTACTCTTGCTGCGCTAGCGTCTGCGAAGTCCAAGACTAAAGATCCCATGGCATGTTTCCCGTTTCACGAGTGGAACGAATGCCCTGTAACCTTTTTCACAGAATCAACCAAAGCTTTCTTGTGATGTCAATAATCGGCCAAAGTGCACCGAAAGTGGTAAATCCGCATTGTTCTGCACTTCAAAGGATGCGTTAAAGTGTGTTTGATCACAGGTTGTGCGCCTACACTGAAACTCGGCGTCTATGTGTGCACTGCAGGCACTCACAACGGATGCATCTGCACTTAACAACTAGGGCAGTGTGGTATGTCCTTCTGGGTCGCTCTGAATAGGATGGCCCCCAAGACTAATTCTGCTTAGTGACAACGAGTCGGGAATGTTTCGGTGTTTATCATGCCGAGTTCCATTTCCATTTCATGTTGCCTTTTTTCAAACATGTCATGTCGTAGATGTGATGAAGCAATGATGTGAGATTCAAGTGAGGACTGAGACCCTAGTGGGACCCACATAGTAAACAGCTATGTGTGCCTATTCACCAGATACCGCTCCACGGATTTAGTTGAGACCAACATAATTGTAACCACAGGGGACGAGCTGGTTGTCAGTGCTCTCAACAACGTAATGGTACCATTCCGACTTGTGCACTCATTTCACGACTCGATACGTGGATTTACAAATTCCTGGCTCTAAAGAACCAGGTTTCAAATCAAATCAAAGGTTCCTGCCGCCGAGGGCAGCAGGAACCTTGCTTGGCGGATAGCTGTGGACCAGGAAGCTGTACGAGAAGGGTCTATACCGTGATCTCTAATCGGTTTTAGTTGATACGTTTACGTCGGGGTATCCTTATTGCAGAGTACAAGATCACGGATGCCAAGAATTGAAGTCACCAATAAATCTTTGACTGTGATGGGCAGCATAAGGAGGTTTGTTGCTCTTCTCAAAAGTATTTTCCGGGCCCCATAACATAAGATTGTTAGTACAGGATATGTTTGTCAAATCAACATCAGAGGTGCCAGAGATCTGAAGATGTCTGTCAAGATCTAAAGTACGGGCAGAGGTACCCAGTACTCAGCCAGATGCCCAAGAGAGCAATCACAACTATTATTCACCTAAAGTATGGGCAGAGGTATCCAGTACTACTAGCTATTAGTACTGTCAGAATCTGTGTGCTGTGGAGGGGTAGAGATTAGGCAAGAGCAGGGGTATGGGTAACCCTTCCAGGTCAGGGTATGGGTTGCCTCACCATGGACCCACTACCCATCCCTATACCTGTCTACATACCCATACTGTGACTACAAAAGCTGTGCTGCACTGCAAATGATCTTACAATCTAACTACATTTGTCTCTAAGCTGGAAAACAAAGAATGGAGAATAACATGCTATGAAAAAAAAACAGGTTGAACTCCAACATACAGACTCTCTCCCAATCCATGTCATTCAACAATCCAGCCTCTATGTCTATGTGCTGTGTTCTGAAGATGACCAAGAAGGCCAAAGCAGTCCTTGAAGACTGGCTTGCTAACATGAATAAGCAGAAAGAAGCCTTGAAAGATGGAAAGGATGCTGTGAAGCACACTTCTATGATCACAAAAAAACCATGCACAACTTCTGGTGAGAAATTCAAATGTAAACAGCTTGTCTCAATAAACCAAGAACAAGGTGCACTTGCCATGGATAGCCATGACCATGCAGCAGTGTTTGAAGAAGATGTCATTCATACAAGTAGCAAATCTGAAAAAGGAGCTTTAAGTGCTGATTTGGACATAGAGAGCATGGATAGCAATGACCATTCAGTCATAAGTGCCAAGGATGAATTAAGTGGGTCACTATCATACCTATAATTTCATTGTTAGCTTACATACTAGCAGAACAGCTGACAAAAGATTGACATGCATCTATTTATGGCCTTTTCAAGCTCAAGCCTCAGATTGTTGAGATCAATGGCCAATGTGCACATGGCTTCAAGTGTGGTGCACATGGCTGTGGAGGGACTATCTGCCACTATCTTGACACCAAAGATGCTAAGTCAACTGGAAATTTGAGAAAACATGCTAAAAATTGCTGGGGAAATGATACCATAGTTGCAGCTGACAAGTCAAAGGATGCAGTTGAAGTTTGTGACACACTTGCAAAAAAAGGTCTAAAGGATGGTTCAATTACTGCAGCTTTTGAATGGCATGGTAAAGGAAAAGTTACTTACTCACATTGCCAGCATACACAGAAGGAAACTCAGTATGTGTTCAATAGATTGACTGATGTCATACTTTAATGCCACATTATCCAGTGCAGAGATTGTGTGATGGGTGTCCAAAAGCCTACATCCATTTTCCATTGTTGAGAATGAAGGCTTTAAGATGTTAATGAAGACAGGAAGGCCACATTACTACATACCTTCAAAGTGGACAGTGGCATGTGATGTTCAACTTGTATTTGCTCAAACATGCATACAGATAGCTAAATTGTTGCAAGTTAGTGTTACCAAACCTATTGTGGACACCGCTAACATCAGACTTACCAGGAATACAATGGAAAACTCAACTTTATGCCTGATGCATGGTTGTCACCAAACCACCAGGCATTTGTGGCATTTTGTGTCCATTTGAAACACAAGGGAAAGCTCCTTTAGATATCATTGAGGTGGTGAAGGTAAGTGGTCTATCTGTCAGGATGCTAAACTCCTCCGGGGCTTCGTCTGATGGAGGTCCGAGGTGGATTGGTCAACTCTGGGGCGAAAGGACACAGGAAGGGCCGGAGATCCGATGGAGATGAGACGGAGCGAGATGCGGAGGTGATGAAGGTGGAACGGGGCAGAGATGAGGGGTTATGGGGGTGAGGACTTGGCACAGAACTTATGTGTCATGCCCTTGCCTACTGTTGGGTCCTCATTTCGGAGATAGGAGGGAACATAGTGAAGAGGATAAGAGGGAAACTTCATTGGGATCGGACGGAGTTCAGAGGAAGGAGAACATCAAGAGACTTCAATATTCGAACTAAGGAATACATGTGGAGGTCTCGGGTTTATATACAGAGGTATCAGATCAGAGTCCGGAACGGAGAATGGAGGAACCATATGTAAAGGTACAAGAATGGTTGGAGATCATAGGGTACCAAGGGGTGATGTACATAGGATGTAAGAATGGAATGTAACACAGGATAGATCATAGGGATGGAACATATGTCAGAGAAATGGAGTGAACATAAGAGGAAAGAAGATCCGAACCAATCATAATTGGTCCGATGGGGGAAAGGGTTCCGGTATCAGATGTCTGATGGATGGTGGGATGGAGTCCTTCAGGAGAGACCAGAGATGAGGGAGTCAGAGTCGGAGGTGGCATAGGGGGTATCGGAGGAATGATCGGAGGTGTGATAATAGGGATTAGGACGAGATATGACACTATCATTCAAACTGGTCTGTATATTTAATGGCCATAGTATTAGTCACATACCAGTGCATACCTGGCAGCTGTCTTCACTGGCCTGCTAAAAGATTTTGGATTAGTTGATAAAGTCAGTCATACTTTTCAGTGGCCTATCAATTGCTCATAATGGTGGTAGATCTTGGTGAAAGAGACACTCAAAGTTGCCCCTATATCTGGACAACAGAGAACAATGCAGAGAACCTGATACAAGCAGGCTCAAGACTCGCTTATAGGATGAATTAGAGCATGTATTTGAGAATAACAAAGCTAAGTAGGACATATTGCAATATCCTACTATATATACTGTGCTTCTACTTGCACGGGCCATATGTATGTAATATGATGTGGTACAACCCTGTACCCAAGCCCTAGGCCCTATCATCATAGATCTGTCGAATATCACTTACTTCTGTGATAGTGTGACATAGAAGGGGAATTTCCTAACACTTGGCCATAACATGTAACAATGCTGCAAATAATGATGTGATGGTGGCAGAGCTTGGCAAGCTTGTGCCCACATTTAGTGGTACTTTTAGTCAAACCTGCTGCTTTCTACATGTTGTGAACCTTGTAGCAAAGTCCCTGTTGCATCAGTTTGACATGAAGAAGGGAAATTTGAAAAACATAGACCTTGATGAGCTTGGAGCAGAGATAGAGGAAATTACAGAGCCTGAGAACAAGAATGGTGAGGACAAAGACACAAATCTCAATGATAATAAAGAAGGATGGATAGACAAGCTATATGAGCTGACATCAAAGAAACTAAAAGGACTGGAACAAGCAACACAATCTGTTTGATTGATTTTTTTTAAGATGTGACAACTTGAATGTCTAAAAATGTACCTGACAGCCTGGCCACTTCTTCAGATCTGTAAACTGGCACATAGGATCATTCACTCAATAACTGTCCTTCTTTCAGCTTGGCAGGAAATTCTTGAGATGTTGAAAAAGAAATCTACCTTGCTCCTATGGGATGTAGCAATACATTGGAATTCAACATTCGATATGCTGGATTATGCCTTGTGACATTGGCAAGCAGTAAATGGCATTACTCAGAGATGAGAACTTGGACTGAGGAAGCTTGAGTTGTCTGATCATGAGTGGCTTGTCATTGAGCAACTACATAATGTGTTGATGGTTTGCACCTCTTACCTCATGCTGAGCTGACCTAATTAGCAAAGTTCCAACAGATCCTCAAGGATGCAACCACCTTTTTCTTCTGCACAACACCAAACCTGGTTACTGTCATTTCCACCATGGATTATATAGATCAACAACTCTGCAAGTCCTGCTATGACAAAAAATATCTTCTCTCTATTTGTGCTGCCATCTTGCTTGCAAGAAAGACCCTTAATTGATACTACTCCCTCACACACAGCTCTGAAGTCTACCAAATCACTATGGGTACATCATTGAACCACATTCTATTCTTGTCCTGTATTTTTTTAATGTCCAGCCAGTTCTTTATTCAAGGCACAAGCTTGCTTACTTTAAGAATATGGGCTGGGAAGCTGAATGGATTACAATCACTGAGAAGCTCATGTGCAAAGAATTTGAATGCTCATATATTCCCATTGACACTGTGATTGACCATTCAGCCTCAAACTACTTGAATGAGCTGAGCTGTGATAGCCCACAAGCTGCCATCCAGGACAAAAAGATGCATACTATATAAACATTATCTTTGCCCACTGTGCATGCTAACATGATCACTTCTTAGTCTATCAACATATTTGATTCTCTTCCTGCTCTTGCCCTTCTCTCCCCCTCCAAGGCCTCTGATCTTAGTTCAGCACTCAACCATTACCTAAGTATTGATGTTGAACATGTCATGGATACCATTGTCTAGTGGCATGAATGCCATCACATCTATTCCCACCTTTCTCTCATGGCACTCAATTATTTGACTATTTCAGGTGTGTGCTCAGGCAGGCAGCCAAATGTTTGTACTAATCTGTTGTTATTAGCTACATCTGTCAATGTCAAAAGACTCTTTAGTCATGGGCATCTAGTCCTCTCCCATGTATGCTCTTACTTATCTGCTCAATCAACACATGCACTTCTTTGCCTTGGCATTTGAAGTGAACTGAATTTGGTTAGGAATGAGGATGTATGAAAGGTGACCGGGCTGCTGAATGCAGATGGTACAGATGAGATCACAGGTAAATGGGACTCAATTTCAATTGGTCTTACATAGGATGATTCATGTATTGCTCTCACCTTTTCAATGTGACAATTATGTCCTGACATGCCTATTGTGTGATGACATGTACCTCAGGTGAATAACCTGAGTGCTTGATAGGCTATCAAGCACCCTTCTCCATCACAATGACTATGACAACAATGTATTGATTTCCACAGCCTGTCATGTCAGACCTCAGATGTGATTGGTATGTACCACAGCTGTAAGTGTGACACCATCAAGATTCCTTTCTGCTCACCATCAGCATTTCATCTCATTTGCTCTGACATCCACATGGACATCCACACAATAATGTCATAGCTACAGCTATGTATATATAGCACACACTCTCTGCCTGTAATGCTCTATTTCCCCCCCTCTCCTTCTGTTCAATACTACACTTGATCCTATTCTGTGTCATTCAGACCATCTAGTGTCTTCCACTCTAATGGATGGGTTTCCAACAGCTCAGATTCCAGTTTTTGCTGGGTAGAGTTATGAAGACAAAGATAATGATGACATGTCATCATGGTGTGCCCTTTCCCATCCTTGCACTGCCACATGATGTCTGTCAATCTGCCATGCATCCTCTGATCAATCTGCACACTCTCTAATCAAACCATGCACTGTCCTGCCCATCTTCACACAATCCCATTGATGCACATGTCATCTTGTCACCTCACATGCCCTCCATCACCTTGCATATCCTCCTGTCAACTAGCATGCCCTCCTGTGTGGATGTAAACCCTCCATCACCTTGCACATGCTCCCACTGACCTATGCACACAAGCAACAGTGTCATGACACAGACAATGGTGGTATATTAATGATGATGCTGATAGCCTCACTCTGGGCCTTACATACCCTCTGAGTTCTCTGCACTCCCTCACACTCTCTCATGCCTCTCTCATCACCCTTGCATGCACTCCTGAACCTTATCTCAATGATCACACTTTGACGAAGATGACAATGCTGCCATCTCAACACATACAACAACAGTGAGGCAATGATGAGGATGATGACAGTGCCACCACAACAAAGATTATAGCACTGACACATTAATGAAGATGATGGCATCAGTGCATTGACAATTAGTGCATGTTATAGTCACTACATGTAGTAATATACACAGAATACATCACTCAACAGAGTGACCCACAGGTATATCCTTGAAGGGTATGCCTATGGGTTATCTGGTAGTTACTCTTCCATAAACCCACATTCACACATTGAGTACAGGTTGGTGATGGGTAGGAGTACAGGTTGAATCTTGCAGACCCATGGGTTATCTGTGCTTTTGCCTAGGAATGACCAAAATGGCTCAAAATGCAATGGGATGGCTACCAGCATGACCATGACAACATGGGACAACCAGGATAGCCCAAAATGCAACAGGACAGCTGCCAGTGCAACTGTGAGAATGTGGGATGACCAAGACAGCCCAAATTACAATGAAACAGCTATCAGCATGACCATGAGGATGTAGGGTGACCAGGATGGCCCTGGTCACAACAAGAAAGTCACCAGCACAAGTGCAACAAGGCAGCATAGCCACCATGGCCTCAACCATGACAGGACAGTTACCAGGACAGATGCAACCATGGCATGACAGCAGGAGGATGGTTGAACAGCAACCAGCAACCATGATAATGCAACAACAGTGCCTTGACACAAGGGTTGTGATTGTAACAACAGCACATCAATGACAGTGATGTGATGGTGACCACAACAATGGGTTGGGATAGCCACCAATGTAGCTGTGGTGTTAATGGTGGTATGCTTATGATGGGAAAAGTCCATAGCCATCACTAGCATGATGGCAGCTGGGACAACATTGATGAGAATGCAATGCAGGGATGTGACTGTAACATGACAGAGGTGACAAACTATGTAAGATATGTAGATATGAGTGACACACTACACTTTGTATGGAGATAAATGATGTTTTAATTTGATCTGTATTTTTCTGAGAACAACTGTAAATAAAGTACTTGAAGGTACAGGAAGAAAAGTGAGTCAAAGGGTTGGTTTTGTTTCTGGGTGCAAGTGGCATGCTGAAGAAGCTCATTACCAAATGCAAGCAGAGTGCCAAAGGCACTCAGCAAGCATTTGATTCAAGTTGAGTGCTCAAGGGATTATGTCATTTGCTTTGACTTACTGAAGGGGCTCACTACTGAATGCAAGCAGAGTGCCGAAGGCACTCAGCAAGCATTCGCCCCCCATTTGGGCCAAAGGCCCAAATGCTAGCCAACAGCTAGTACCATTTTAACAGCATGCAAAGCCGGCGGCATTACGGAACCCGGCAGATGACCATTCGTTCGATGTGGAGAGAATGGCAATGAGGACCCATGCCAACCTGAAAAAAATATTAGAAAGCTCAATTCTAATCAACGAAATGATCGGTCACTCAACCCAACAGGCCTTCCCGCACTTTAACCGAAATCTACGATAGACTTGGAAATGGTTTGCGATCCGTGCGGAAGATTGGCGGTCTGATCGGCGGCGTGGATGGTCCCCGGGACACGGGTCCCACGGGTCTCCCACGCCACCCCGCCAGTACCCTTCTGCCAAGTTCTGCCAAGTTCTGCCATTCTGCCAACTGCCGTTCTGCCATTTCGCCGGCAGACTGCCTCAAAATAGTTCTGCCCCCAACACTGGACCGTCACATCACGCATCTCCCGAAACGGGCGAGGCCCCGCAGCCGAGGGTGGCGTGGGAGACCCGTGGGACCCGTGTCCCGGGGACCATCCACGCCGCCGATCAGACCGCCAATCTTCCGCACGAATCGCAAGCCATTTCCGAGTCTATGGTAGAATTCGGTTAAGCGCAGAAGGCCTGTTGGGTTGAGTAACCGATCATTTCGTTGCTTAGAATTGAGCTTTCTAACATTTTTTTTCAGGCTGGTACGGGTCCTCATTGTCATTCTCTCCACATGGAACGAATAGTCATCTGCAGGGTTCCCCAATATGAGTCTGAGGCTGAAGTTAAAACAGGTCACCCTTTCCCTAAGTCGTTCACGATTGAGCGGTGGGTACGGATCTGCCATGATCCTTGCATTATAGCTCACAACGACTCAGCTCGGAGGACCTTCGCGTTCAGCACATTCCCCTTCCGAGTTCGTCAATAGTTGAGATATCGAATTATACTTTTTCAGAAGAAATAACTGAATTGGTGTGTCGGTCAGCTCCCATAATGCCACAACCTTTTTCCTTCCACACTACCGGTATCTTTTCTACCGAGCCGAACGTGATCGGCCAATTGTCGCATTATATAGAGGAAAACTCCAGCACTGAATCCAACCTTTCCTTCCTCACCTTGGGCCTCAATGACTGAGGCAGTAATTCTAGCTGGTATCTGCCTCTTAGGAGCAAGTCTTTACTTCACCACTCGACTGCTTGCGTCGAGTCGCTCGAGCCTGCTTCCACCAGGGCCTACAGGATGGCCACTGATTGGAAATCTTTTCGAGATGCCTTTGGAGAAAAACTCGGAAAGTTTTGCGGCATTGGGCAGAAAATATGGCACGAACCTCTCCATCTGCGTGTCATGCTTACCGACTTTGCTATTTCAGGGGATATTTCGACCATAAACACGCTAGGAACGCGGTGCGTTGTTCTCAACTCGTTTAGAGCTGTCTCTGCGGTGCTCGACAAACAGAGCGCCAAATGCTCTGGTAGGCCTTCCTTGACTATGGCGTCCGACTTGGTAGGCATGGGAAAGATGATGGGTCTCGTGGATTATAACGATCAGTTCCGCCGGTCTCGCAAGCACAGTCGTCGTTTGTTCGGCAGTAAGAACAGTGTAGCGGCATTTAACTCGATTGAAGAGTGGGAAACACGCCGGTTTTTGTGTAATGTCTTGGGAAGCCCTGAGGATCTACTCGACCACATACGCTCGTAAGCACACTCAACATCGTGACTTATTGTACTCGTCCATCACTGCCACAGTACTTCTGGTGCGATAATTCTCAATATAATTTACGGATATACCGTCCAAGAAGGGAAAGACCCATCCGTCGAACTGGCAGACAGGGTCATGACAATTTTTTCCTTGGTTACATCTCCTGGCAAGTTCCTGGTGGATGTCATCCCTGCCTGTGAGGCTCTTCCTGAACAAACACTCGTGAATACACGCTCAACAGACTTGTAGTACAATATCTCCCAGAATGGTTTCCCGGCACACGGTTCCGCCGGGACGCTAAAAAGTATCATCATTACGTAGTCGAGTCAGCTCTGCGGCCTTATCAATATGCCGTAGAGCAAATGGTAAGGTTAATCCTTTGGTTTTGACGCAACACATCCCATTCCGTTCCAGGCGGCGGGAGTAGCAACTCCTTCGTTTCTGTCTGAAGTCTTGCGTGATACAATGCGCCAAGAAGAGAAAGATGACATTATGTGGACCGCATCGAGTCTGTACCTTGGTATGGCTGCTTCTGGATTGTGCACTTCTCCATCATGTCTTATGTCTGTGTCGTAGGTGGAGCAGACGCGGTATAACACCTTATTCGGATGATCATGCATGCACTGATCGAGATCAAGGTTGTCGCTGCTATATATGCCTTCTTCCTCGCGATGGTTCTGTTCCCCGAAGTCCAAGAAAAGGCACAGGCGGAGCTCGATGCTGTGGTGGGCAGTCGGAGATTGCCTGCTTTAGACGACCGCGATTCACTTCCTTACATCAATGCAATCTGCAAGGAAGTCCTGCGATGGCACACCATTGCACCGCTAGGTATGCTCTTCATGCCATGCTGAAGTCTCTGGGGATACTTAGTGAAGAATGGAAAGGGTTGACCCATGTCGCCACAGAAGACATTTATTCCGATGGGTTCCTCATCCCCAAAGGATCGCAGATCATCCCAAATCTGTGGTGAGTGGTTGGCTTGTTGCTGAACGTGCCTGAGTGTACCGACACGCTTGCTCATGCACGCATAGGGCAATTTTGCATGATGAGTCTACGTATCCTGATCCCGGGGTATTCCGCCCCGAACGCTTCCTTGGTGAGACCCCACAGTGTGACCCACGGTGCGTCTGCTTTGGATCCGGCAGGAGGTATGTGTTATCGTTGACCTCATGATACGAGGGACGAAACCATGACTAACCACTTTTTTCTACCGTGCCACACCATGCCAGGTTGTGTCCGGGTGGGAGCATGACTTGGTTGGGTGATGGAATGCGACTGACATTCACTTCTTAGGCCTTCGTCTCGCGGAAGCGTCTATCTTCATTTCGGTCGCCATGTCTCTCACCGTGTTCAACATCTCAAAGGCCGTCATCGACGGCGTCGAAGTTACGCCAGAACTGGACGTCACATCGGGGGTTATTTCGTGAGTGCCTCGCCATGACGCGGATCCAGCATGCATGGGGCGACGCTGGTCTGAAATGCTTTTCAGTCACCCGAAACCGTTCAAGTGTCAGATCACTGCCAGGTCCACGCCCGCTGAAGCCTTGTTACGAAGTTAATTCATTGCCGCTTCAACTTCGGCGGAACCGCAACAGATCTTGCACGTTCTATGATCTGCAGCTGGGATCGCAGCGAGGCCGCATGGAGCAAATGCAGTACCAGACGCCATATTCACCATATTATCCAATTTCTTGTGTTCTCGTGTTCATATCTTATTGGTCAGGAAGCAATACATGAGTGCTTGTGTCGATGCAATTCGAGACACGGATTCAAGAGTTCGTGACGACAGAATGTTGTGAAAAGAGGGCATCTTCTTGGGAGCGGAGCCAAACACTGGGTCAGATGCTCGGTCTCATGTGGGCAGCTTGGGAGGGTGGCACATATTAGATGTCCATTTGGTTGAGCTGGACGTCCCCTAGCACAAGCACCTCGGCGTGCTGAAGATAAGAAACCAAGTGGAACCCTCCATTGCCAGTGGCTCTCAGTTATTACATGCTGTGATCGGATTTAGATGGCACACGCGCGTGGTGCAAGCAGCAGTATACTAAAAGGCGACCTGGAACGCGCAGGGAGTCGTGGTGCACGCTTGGTATGTTGTCAACGCGCCTTCAATGTCTAGCGGTCACGTGGGAGAGATCTAGTTCAAACGGAGTCACAAAAACTCCGGCTCGATCCGAGCCCGCTTTAGTCAGAGATCAGCTCTATGTTGGCCATGGACTGCGGTCGTAAGAATCTCAGGTCCTCTCCGAGAGACTCGATAACGCATTCGTTCAATCTCTGTGCATTACATCGCCTGGGATGTCCATTATTCTAGCCCCTCGGCGGTACCCCTGCATATCCTCCGGAAGGGCAGTCTGTTGTCTCTTGGGCATTTACCATGAGGTGCCTTGACTATGACGGGAATACGTTCGACACGGCGACCACGATGATGGCGAGTGGTGATCAGGTTCATCAAAACGGTTTCCATCTGCTCAAGTTCGCAAAAAGGTTCAATTTCCCCACATTCGATTGATCTTAGGTAGTGAGTCGAAGGTCAGCTTCAATTATGGATCTTAGATCCTTCAAGTTTGTTCTCGCCAATGGTGCACTGTTGTACGGATGTTTTGGATTTCACAATATTGCGATAGTATATGAAACTCGCGATATCCTAGAACGGAACTCTCGTTTGTCGACCAGAAGTTCATTCCATGGCCGGCGACCAAGAGATTAGGTTAAGAAGCGGTCGAGAACCCCCAAAGTATATATATCGTCCGGCGGGACTCCGCTGTACAAAGCGGTGTCTGCGGAAAGCCATCACACCATAGGGCGGTATGGTGTAGACTGACTGTACAGACGGAAGTACAGCGCACAAAGCACGGCAATTATGGACACGAGAGCCCACTCAAGTGAACAATTTATAGAATGATGAGGAGAATTTCCTACACCGACTCGTCGGTTGGGAGAAATGATTCCTGATGGCCCAAATATCGAGAGGTCCATGATAATGTTGGCGATTAGAACTGGACTCCAATATTCGGAGGCTAAACGACACTCGATTTGGAAAGTCGAGAATGGCGCGCAGCTCCGCGTGCCAGTCAAGTACGTATGTATTTACAATGTTGTTTAGAACGGCGGCACAATGGCGGAGCGGAAGAAGTAGCTTAGTCAGCCCCTTGCCCGACAGTGAAGCTGAACGATTTTATCCAAGGAAGGAACTTCAGAATCTAAATCTCAGACCGCTGACGGCAGTGTTTTACCAGGCTTGGCGCTGTATTGATGATGGGAAGATCGTATCATGGCAGCCGCCTAACGACTCCGTACCATTATTCAACATATATAACTTCAAATTGCGATGGCCTTTCGCACAGTTTGAGTCATCGTTTGCTTATTACTCGTGTTCCATTGATGATAGGAAGTTCTTGCATCGAGGTGTCTGATTGTGCTTGTCCAACCCGGCGTATTTCCGTGTTTGCCGCTCGCAGACGCCGGATCCTGGTCCTTGCCAGTGATACACAAGGTACGAGTACTTGATGTCAATCTAATGAACGAAAGACGGCGAAAACTATGCATCTCCAATGCGACAAAAACGTTACCGGATTTCAACTCGGTCTACTCACTTTACGAAAGAAACTATGGCCGGGTTTACGGAAATCGACCCGTCAAAAGTCCATCGGGTACCCGCATGAAAAACTCAAGGACACAGCCATTGTGGTCCACAATGGCTGCGTCCTTGAGTTTTTGTGGTAAATGTATTCGATTGGCCGCGCCCATTATCTAACGCATGGTTATCTGCCGTGTAGAGCGTGTACGGGAATTCGCATTTCAGTTGGGATGACAGTAAGCTAACGACGGCGCTCTTTACGGTCCAGTGTCCGCATGTTTGTGGATAACAACTACCGGTTCGGTCGCGTGGGGGGTATAAACAGAGGTGTGTTCCGCTGCCTCAATGAGCAAAACGTCAACTTTCTGCCCCACCTTGCAGTTTCCACAGATAACTGGAACTCACATCGTGACAATGGACAAATTTGTCTTGAGAAACTGTTTGTGACCTGCTTCCAGGGGATCGCGCATTCCATGTCGTGGCTAAGTTCGTTTACAGATCCAGATGATGACGCCTTGAAGAATCCTCACAAGTACTCCAAAGCTCTGGCCTTCGTATGTTTAACCAAACTTCCGTTTAGATGAGCAGCGAAGCTAATGTATTGTATAGTCACCTGACATCATACCCATGTATGGCCAGAAAGTTGATTCCAGCACGCTTACTCATCCAGCATCCTGGCGTGGTTTCACGGGCATGCCTCTCGTTGGGGGAGATGACAACAATGTTTACATTCGGGGACACGGCACTGGTGGACCTTATGTTGCCACCTTGAGGGCCCTTCCTAACGAACTGATCCTGTGGCCGCAAGTGTGGCACGCCACTAAGCCTGTCCCATCTGGTCCAGTTGTCATTCCTGGCGGAGACAACTTAACAGCGGGTCCACGTAGGTATCCAGATCAACTCCGTCTTGAATATTGATGCATCGGGGGGAACATAGACGTCTGTGACGGCCATTTTCACTTCCGCCCGCCCCACACCATGGGAAGTGCATACTGCTTAGTTGCGCACATCTTCAAACATCTTCATGGTGAGGAAGAGCCACTGCTATCATATGACCTTGAGAAGTCCGGCGTGGATGATTTCGTCTCCTTCTTGTCCAAGGACGATTCACATACGTTCTACAATGTAGGTTCTCACACCTAATATCTGGGCAGGAACTTGAGCTAACTATACGCTAGGTGATCGTCGCAGACCCTACTTCGAAGCATGTATCGGCTACTACTCGGCTCCGCATGTTTGGCAGATCGCCCATGGAGGTCCATTTCCGCCTCGAGGTGACTGTCGTCCCTTTGCTGTGTTTGCCCACGACTATCCTGATCCGCCTGAATTTATAAAGTGGCACAAGGGAACACCGGTCCCTGAAGGGTTAGAAGTATCCCTAGTCGACGACCGCGGAAAAATAGTTGTGCCGCGCACTCCGTTCTCGCGGTTTGGAGATCGCCCAGCCTCACTCGAGTCATCTTATGACGGGTTTTTGACGCTACACATATTCTCCAGAGCGGACGCGTTCTTCGAGCCGTACTCTGGTCTTTCCCTTCAGGTTTTCAAGAGCAACATGTTACCAATAGGTTCGGGTCAATTATTGGGGGCTCTTAACGTTATATTCGAGCCCCACGCGACGCGCAGTCTTCGTTTCGCTAGCCCTGCTGCGACGCAGCTGAGGGAATTGAAGGATGTTCCTGAGGGTGATGAACCTGATGTTGATTCCAAAGCAAAGGAAAACTGTGCACCCATCCCCATCACGAAACCGGCGGCTACAGGGTGGTGGACCCGAGCTATGACGACTGACGCAAATAAATTCCCGCACCCCGGACCGTTCGGATACTCCCCTGGTATGGTTCTGTGGTTCCTGCACGTCCGTCATTGCTGACGGCAATGGACACCATAGATATTCAACCTGTCGGTACGGACCCGAGTGCGAAGGATTTCTTGACGATTCTACAGGATCCGGCTCAGGATTATGGTGCTGCCAACAAGATCCAGCTTGTCGGAAACCGAAACAATTACATTTACTTGCGCGGACACAGCACCATTGCAGACATCGATGTCCAAAGCAGACTTTTCTGCCTCAAATCAGTCCCTGGCATTCACCCAGCTCAGTTCATACAGAATTCCATTGCGGCGGAAGTTCATGGTGTTGGTGGAACAGTTAACGAGCAAAGTATCTCCGTCGCGAACGCCAATCAATTCTACGTGTTCGACAAACCATTTGTCATCAAGGACCCTCCTCAGGATTCCGCAAATCACTTCTGCTTCATCACGGAGTTCCGTCAGAAGCCCAAGTGCTCCCTGGTATACCCTGGCTGGCCAAGCGACCACTGGAATGAAGTTGCAACTGGTTTGTGTTTTTAAATTCTCACAACATTTGTGGTCCTCACGGCGAGCCTTCTCAGTGTCTGACTTTATCAACTTCCTTATGTCCTGGCCGCTTGTATGTTGGAGAAACATCAACTGGGAGGCTGCTCAACCCGGAGGGAAGGAGTGCTGGTCGTGGACTTGCTCGACCAATCTTGTTGTTCCCGACTGTGCATTTTACTCCTCTTTCTTCACTCTCATCGTTGAATGTGACAGTTCGGAGATCCCGCCTGGTTGTACATGTTCGTTCTGGCGGCCCTAATTTATTTGTTACCAAAACTGACATGGCGTCTTTTTTTCAGGGAGCTTGGTCTGCGATGACAACAAGATATTCCCTAACGGCGTATGCTTCCAAGTTCGTCCATCCTTCTCACTCCCTTCGCGCCAATGCTAACCTTTAGTCTAGAATCAACCTCTCGGTACTCATTCTCCCGCAGTATGACTGTCTCACAGGGTGTACATCTGCATTTCTGATGCTCTATCGTAGTCTATGGGTGTCCACTTCACTGGTGCACCTCGTGGATACTCCGCCAAGATCACTTTGTCCCTCAATTGGTGCGACGGCGGTGACCATAAGAAGATCCCACCTCCTCGCATCCACTTCAAGGTTGCGATGACCGAGATTCTCACAGCGTAAGTCATACTCCTTGGTTACATTCTGACCATGTTTGATCATGTAATCTCCACGTAGCCCCCTCATGCACATGTTTAGCCGTGCTCCAGCTGGGAGCGAGAAATGGCCGTTCTATGTCACCGATAAATACCCTTACATCGGCGATCATCCCCACCCGTCTCCACTTCCTTCGTTCAAGAACGCTGGGTTCAATACTTGGCCTTTCAATGGTGCTCTTCAATTCCCCATCGGACAGGTCACGGTTACTGCGAAACTCGAGTAATTCTCCTATCAATCTTTCAAGACTGTTACTTCCTTCTCCTTGCCCTGATTGGTTAACCTTCCAAAAAAGCACTAAAAAAAGGCAAAAAGAAAACCATAAGAACTCTGTGTCCGTCCCCTGAGCCGTGTAGGATACCTGTGATCACAATTTGTTATCTCCGGACTTTCTGTCTTGTACGATAGGTGGATGTTCTTGTGAAGGTTTTGTGTCGGCTGGTTGTATCAGCTCAGGTGTTGTAACTACTTGTGGTATCCTCGAATCTACTGATTGAGCTGCCACTTGGGTCGTACGCTGATCCACGTACCATCTGTCTCTAATCGTGGACAACCCAGCTGGCCAGATCACAGATTCGGAACGGCTGCAATGGCAAGCACTGAAGCATTCAACCTCCAGTGCCTTTGAAACTCCGTCGGAGACGTGGGTCGATGAGCTAGTGGACAACCATTCTCCCGATCCTCCGGTGGAAGACAAATGGAATAGAGAGAGCTGAACGCTCTGACGTCTCGGATATAGAACAAGAACAAGAACGTAAACGATCGACTACTGGGTCAGATGCTACTCGACGCATTACGCAGGTTATCCAAACTAATGATTCCAAGTCTTCAGTGGTCCCCCACTACTGGGCGTCGACCGGACAATCAATTCCACTAACGTCTCCTCGCAAACCTGTCGAAGCCACGATCAATCTGTCTACCGCAACACGTCGTGTTACAGCACCAAACAACTGCCTGAGACGGACAAAGAGCTACAACACACGAATGGTATCATCGACTGCATCAACATGCCTCCTAAAAATTCTTGGTCGAAGAGGGGACTGGTCCAGGGATGGGCGAGCAGAAGACGGCCCATCTCAGAGGGGTCTCCGCAGTCTTTGCGTGATACACGCAGAGGTCAGAATTGGGAGCCGATCCAGGCGCATGGGCACGTTCGGATATACGGGGAACACAATGCCAGAAAGACGTAGTCGACTTGCAGCGAAGACGCGACAGACGTTCATTGAAGAGTCCGAGCTGGGTTGTAACCAGAGACATCCAGCAAGGATGAACGAGTAGTTCCACATCGGCTGCGATGATGGGTCAAGTTAGCTGTACACCTAAATATCAATGGGAAGGCGGCTATTGTAGCTCCCGCACCCTTCCCAAGTCCAGCCGAAGGACTGCCAATTCCTACCTCCATCCTCCTCGCTTATCACACCGTAATATCCTTTCACTCTCTCCGAATGTGCTTCGTCAACCCCTGTGGTCATCGAAGATCTCAACACTTTGAAAACGGGGTATCGCTGGAAAGCCGCAGCTTCTTGTGTCTTGTCATGCAGACAACCGGTACTGGGACCAATGGGTAACGCGCTGCGTTGGGCGAATAGTCTGGTGGACGATGTGGCTGCGGTATCGACGGCAGAGTTCTGGGATCGAGACCAAGTTTTCCCTATGATGTGGAATAACTGTTCGCTGTCAGTATGTATATCTTCTGATTGCTCTGCGTGGGTGAGAAGTTTTGGGCGGAGCGCTCTCCGGCCCGGCCCGGAAGCCGTACTGCCGGGTAGGCGTGACCTGCAAGTAGGAGTGGCCGACGACGCGTGCAGTGAACACCCGGCCAGTAGGAGGACAGGACATCCAAGGCACATGACTCGGATGGTGATAGCAAGGGCAAGGTTATCATGCCAAGGTATATCACCCCGACTTGGGTGTGTCAGGTGGGCAAGGGCGGTGAATGAGCGTCAGTGGGGCAAGGCCGCGGCACTGGGACAGACCATCGGTGGGGCGTGCGTCATGGGCACCAGGGTGGAACATCAGCGGGGCAAGGCCACAGGCACCGGAATGGGGCGTCGGTGGGGCGAGCCGCAGGCGCTGGAATAGAACATCGATGGGGCGCATGCCACGAGCACCGGGATAGAGCATCAGCGGGGTGAGGCCACAGGCACCGGGATGGACGTCGGTGGGGCGAGCCACAGGCGCTGGGATAGAGCATCGGTGGGGCACATGCCACGGGCACCGGGATGGAACATCAGCGGGACAGGGCCACAGACACTAGGATGGAGCATCGGTGGGGCATAGCCACAGCACCGGAATGTTGTGACCGCAGCCTAAGAGCGTCAGGTGGGTGGAGGGGGAGTGGGAACTGGGTGAAGGTGAAGTTGGGCCACTGGGTGTTTTCGGTGGGGCAAAGCCGCGACACCGTAAGGATGGTGGGGCGGGAGTATTCCCATCTGTTGGGGAAGAGTTGGCATTGAGTGAAAATGAAGCACTCACCATTGGATAATGTGCCTGGCATGCTCGGCGGGGGAAGCATGGCCAGTCCGGCACCACGCCCTACCTTTCCCAGGTTCTCGTGCCACGCTCTGGTGGATGTCATGAGCCTGTCATTCCCGTTTCCCTGCTCATCCTAGAGTGGTGGGAAGTCACACCTGGAGATGTCCCGGCCAGCTGACAGGGACCAGGGACCTCACGGGTGGGTCGAAACTGGTGAGATGGGCTGAGAGAAGCGAGATGTGACGAAAAAGGAGGACGAGTGGGAGAAGGCCAGCGGAAAGTAGAGGCACGAGACGGACAAGCTTGTCCAAAGACCTCACACTACGGCATCACTCGTGCCTCGCTTAGCGCTGCATGGCACTTTCGTGTCTGTCCTGTTCGCCAAGCAGAGTAGCTCGGGAAACACCGAGCTATGGTGTGGCTCTTGCGGGGGGGACTGAGAACGAACGTCTTAATTTTCTCCCGTTGGGGCTACCTATAGCGGACAACAAGCAGCCGCGGGACCAGACATCATTGCATGTAGTTGATCCCTCGCGCGATCTCTGTCCCACTGTCGGGAGATGTCAACCGCACGGCATCCTTCGAGCTGCGTTGCCTTCTTGTATTCCATGCTATCACGTTATAGTCTGGTGACCAGCCCGTCTATGAGGCAAACCGTCGACGGTTTGCCTCATAGACGGGCTGGTCACCAGACTAATCACGTTACCGTTCGCAGTCCTACATACTTATCCACTTGCCATCTGAAGATGCTTGTAAGGCAACCTTCCACTCACCAACGTCGAATCTTCTTTTCTTCCGCTCGCGGCCTACTTTCCTTCATCGAAGAATGCATGGTGTCTCAACCGTCGACATCAATCTGTTGCTTCCCCTGGGTGAACGATACCGGAACCGGAGCTGTTCCTGCTTCGTCCTTGTGTTCTCGTGAGTGTCCTGCTTTCAATTTTTTTATCACCCGGGGTTCCTGTGCCCTCCCTTCGATTACTACCACTGGAGCGGGGTCCTCTCGGACTCCGCATTGATCACTATCAGCACCGTTGCTGCAATCAAATTTGTTGTGAACCGGCCGTGGCCAAACAGTGGAAACACTAAGACGAGCGGATAAACGAACTGGACCAAACTTTGTAAGGCGGCTACGAAGTACGGGTACAAGGGGCGATTCTGCTATCTCTCCAGTGAGCGGCGGAGAACGTAACTAGGATGCCAGTGAGAGCCAGCAGGCTTACATTTGCATTATTTGCCAGTAGAAGGGGGATCCTCGGCCGGGTTTTAGAGCAGCGGTGGAAATGGCGCTGATTAGTCGTTTACTCCTGGTACCGTGGTGATCTCGTGTACATGACCGGTACTTTGCCAAGCCTTGTTCAGCCTGAGTGACCTCAATGAAACCACAGTTCAGCTTCTGACACGTCATTGCCGTCCACTGGTTCAAGCCTGCTCACAGCCGTCAGCGGGTGGAAGGTATCGAACACTGCCAATCTGTCAGCTGCAAAATAGGTCACTGTGGAGCGACCGCGATGTCCTATTTTCGTCGCGAGGGCCACGGAATGGGAAACCGAGCGTGAAGTGCAAAGCTGCGGTGATTTCAAAACTCGGAAGTATCGATTAGTTTATGTAAATCCTGTTGAACGCACAGCTAGAGACAGAATGGAGGCCCACACGACCATACATACGTAGAGTCATCTGCTCATGTGTGGTGCGGCTTTACACAAGCGTGTGGCGCGACGTTCCCAAAATACCCCCACCAACAGAAACCAATTGAATCAACCAGCCCAGTAGGCCGGTAGCTGCCTAGCGTTTGGTGCTCCCAAGACCCGGTCCAACAGGATGTAGCCCGACGGCGCACGAGTCAGGTACTTCTCTTATTCAATTCCCCACGACTTTGTGGTGTCTATTATCGGAAATGGCAAGGAGATAGGCCATCTTTAGTACTCGCACCCACGAGCGCAGAGAAAAAGAAGACGATCTCGGTGGAATCACCTGCCAACTACACATCGGCAAGTATGCAGTCAGCGAAGCAAACTCCGCCGAGGACTGCTTCTGTCCTCTGAACCTGGTCCAGATCTCCGTATGTTATGCGCTGACCAAATTCGGAGTGGACTCAGAGGTCAGATGGTTCCTGTCGGAGCTTCCTTCGCTGGTTGCATACTTCGGAGTCCCAAGGTGTGTGTGTGTGGGCTACAGTGGGTCCTTTCTTCTTACCCACTCTAAATTTGGTCGGCACGTCCAGTGAGACTAATCAAACTCTATTTTCAAGGCACCCTAGGTGTCGTGTCCAGGTGAGGAAGGATACTGTGCCTCACTTCTGCACATAGAAACCGGGGTCCTTCCATTCGAAATTTGTCCAAAACGAAGTGAAGGTGCGAATGTGCTCCGTTAGGCATCCGGCAGTGGTGGAGTAACGTGTTATTTCAAGTTGACGGGCAATAGTGTTCGCCGAGGCGCTGATTGGTTGGCGGTCGTGTGCCCAGGCAGGTGAGAGGTTAGCACATTTAAACTCAACTTTAATCCTCAATGATATATAGACGTCATGACCGAGGACAAAGGATACTATTCCTGCGTTTCTACACATGGGGACTCGACAGACTCAGAAAGCGGATACCGATGAGATCCCTCTGACCAACGTTTTTCCCTCTGCATATTATGATCAATGGCACGAATTTTCGTTCGTGTTGTCTTCCCCCAACCCCCGTCCTGTGGTTCCTACATGTAGGTTACCCGCAAGAGTCAACCCGGTTTCTACACTTTCCTGCGGATTTTTGCGTGCAGAACAATTCTCGCTGCATCCAGGCACAACCGGCACGGCCGAACCGAATGCTGCCACGTCTTTCTCTGTTCATCAAGGAGGAAACACGTGTGTAACAGATATCAATTTAGCTAGCAGTACCTCTGACGCACCCCATAGTGTTACAATACCGATCGACCATGGTTTACGCCAAGATACCAGGTAGTTCGTTGCATCATCCTGGCTGATATTCCCTATTGACGCCCCTCGTGGAAGGGAACACGTACCGTTGGACACAAGGAAATGGTCGCCATCGTCGAGCATTATTGAGCCGCTTGTAACGACAGAATCGCAGATCCCGTTTATAAACGCGACGTATGTTGTCCCGTACACTCACCCGGATGGTATGCCGGTGGCTCAGCTTCGTTCGATGACGTAGACTAACGTAACCGCAATCTTTCTAGTGACTTTTGCTTCTGACCTGCACCGTGCATGTCCACTGGGGCTCGATGTATTGACCAAACCATTGACCACACCACACTCACGATTCAGATCTGAAGTGGATTTCATGCAAGATTTAGTACCGGCTCATGATGCAAACGTGGGTACCAACAATCCACCCCTGTAGATGGCGATGCTGATTTTTTCCCCATTAGCTCAATGCTCCGGATTTACCTTCCAATCCAGACTCTACCAAAGTCACCGACAATTCTGTCGGTCACGAGAGGCGACCTTCCGTGGCAGTTTTTCATCTCGCAGGGAAGAAAGGCTCGGGTCGCCGACGTTCCAGACGACGTGCCCGCGCCATCCACATCGAAGGGATGTGGATCGACGAAGACGACGTCTACTCGGACGTCGGCGCGTGTCGTGACAACATCAGCGTTCACGAGTGCCAATGGGCCAAGGCTAGTAACCCGTGCGGGATGTGGATCACTGGCCCCAGGGCCCGCGTCGGCGCGCACGTCCGTAAATGGCATACCAAGAGGCGCGCGAACGACTTGTACAGGTGTCTGTGGGATGGATGCACCAAGAGGATGCTCCCAGACTCGATCAACCGTCACGTCGTGACGGTTCACCTCGGCGAACGATTTCACTGTCAAGGCTGCGACCAGGAGTTCTCGCGGGGGGACGTTTACGATCAACACTTCATGGACAGCGAGGGATGTAGGGGTGCCGGCGTGGTGACGCTGTATGGTACAGAGCACAAGGTGATTGACGTACCTTGTCCGTTGGAGCGGGGAGCGCACCCTGTTCGTTATGCATGTTGACGTCCCGTGGGCAGGCGATTCCCTTGCACAATTCTTTTTTTTTAATAACATGTGGTATCGATTTTACGACGGGCTTGTCTTGCCGTCAAGCCATTCGTCGGGACCAAGGCCAGCGATGAGAATTGGCTAAACGACACTCCATTTGGAAAGTCGACAGTACGGCGCGCAGCTCTGCGTGGTTGCAGAACGGCGGCGCAATGGCGGAGAGGAAGAAGTAGCTTAGTCAGCCCCTCGTGTAGCGTTCTTTCGTCCTTGCCCGAGAGTCAACCTGAATGATTTTATCCAAAGAAGGTTCAGGCTCTGAATCTCAGACCACTAGTACTGACGGCGGTGTTTTACCAGGCTTGGCGCTGTACTGATGATGAGAAGATCGTACCATGGCAGCCACCTAACGAGTCCGTACTATTATTCAACATATATAACTTCAAGTTTCGTTAGCTTGTTACTCATGTTCCATTGATGATAGGAAGTTCTTGCATTGAGGTGTCTGATGTCCAACCTGGCGTGTTTCCGTGTTTGCCGCTCGCAGATGCCGGATCCCGGTCCTTGCCAGTGATACACAAGGGACGAGCACTTGATGTCAATTAAATGAACGAAAGATATGCATCTCCAGTACCACAAAAACGTTACCGGATTTCAACTCGATCTACTCACTTTACGAAAGAAGCTATGGCCGGGTTTACGGAAATCAATCTGTCGAAAGTTCATCAGGTACCCACATGAAAACTCAAGGATACAGCCATTGTGGTCCACAATGGCTGCGTTCTTGAGTTTTTGTGGTAAATATGTTTGATTGGCCGCGCCCATTATCTAATGCAACCATGCAGGGCATGTACGGGAATTCGCATTTCAGTTTGGATGACAGTAAGCTAATGACAGCGCTCTTTATGGTCCAGTGTCTGCATGTTTGTGGATAACAACTGCTGGTTCAGTGGCATGGAGGGTATAAAGACAGGTGTGTTCCGCCACCTCCATGAGCAAAATGTTAACTTCCTGCCCTACATTGCAGTTTCCACAGATAACTGGAACTCACATCGTGACAATGGACAAATTTGTCTTGAGAAACTGTCTGTGACCTGCTTCCAGGGGATCGCACATTCCATGTCATGGCTAAGTTCATTTACAGACCCCAATGATGATGCCCTGAAGAATTCTCATAAGTACTCCAAACATCAGGAAAAAGCCATTTTCTTAATAGGCAGAGCCATTCTATGTAGGCTATATGGTGGTCTATAGACCAGTACCTTTTGTGCAGTCTACACAGTAATCTATAGTACATCAGTAAATCCCAATTTGCTATGGAGCATTGGCAAGCACTCTATATTAACCAATGCTTCACAGTGAGGTCCAGGCTGGACAGTTCTCACAAGCAGTAACTTTTACTATGAGTCACTATGGGAGTAACTACCAAACACTGATCTGTTCTTATTGTCAGCTCTTTGGAATGCTAGCACCATGGTATCCATTCCTTTGCACTTCTTGCTAACACATGAAAAAAAGTTTGATTTATCTGTATGACTTTTGCTAATGCTTGCAATCAGCTCCAAGTTTTCTGAAGCTTGCAACTCATCACAGCAAACACAGCACACCCTGAATGACACAATCACATGAACCAAAATGTATTGAGAAAAAATGAATTGAAACTGGCCAGCAAATCAGCCAGCTTGCATACAGGGTGAGATGTAGTACAACCAAAAGACAGGAAAACATGGAGCAGGTGACCAAATCAGATCTGAAACAATAATGTGGCTTCAGTCAAGAACAACCTGGAGATGACTATGGTACTCCATGTTCATGTCAACTTGTTCCAATGCAACCCTAATTTTTTTACAACATCAGTTAAAGTCAACATGTGAGAACTTGAATGGTACCAAGATTCCTCTGCCCATGTGGAGAGTTGATGCCTCAGCCTTGGCCTGTGATACAAATGGTGGAGGACTTGATCTGCAGCCGATAGAAGGCCTTGATAGATGGACACATACACCTTCACAGAGAAGTGTGGCATTGCCTTAGATAATCCATTTTGAGCAAATCCATCAAGCACACAATTGAACTAAAATTGAACTTGGTCAGTGAGTGGGTGAAGCAGTGCTATATGTGCCAGTGTACCACTGCAGCCATGAGTGCCAAACACTGAGGGGGGATTGAATCACAGAACAAGTCAGGTCGTTTGTCGGCAATATGATAGGAACCAAGATAATAGAATTCTGTGAGTACTTGCTGGAGAGCAGGATGAGTGAAATTCTTTGTTTTGCCCTTCATGTATGTTTGCATCAGCACATGTTGATAAGAAGGATGTGCCTACATTCTCATCCAGCCCACCTCATAAAAAGAACAACTCTGAAAGTAAAGCAGCAGCCTGGGTCTTGATCCATTCAGTCTGATCTTGGCCTTGAAGGTCTGAAGGAGGGATGAGTTCATATGCTGATAGAGCAGTGGCAAGAGCAACTGTTTTCAGCTTGGAGTGCCATGTTGATATATTCACGAGGAGCTGTAATGTGGTCAGTACAGGCTGTTGGCAGACAGGTAACCTACAAGAGAGGCCATGTCTAATTTATTGTCAGGCCAGTACCTTATGAGGAACCATTAAATACCAGAACATAGACAGAAATGATCATGTGTCAGGCTTGAATTTTGTGCTGGTTTCCATCTACTCCACAATGCTTGCAGCAAGAGATTCTGAAATAGACCCTTTGAGGTCAGAAGATCTTGAGGGGAAGGGATTCAGACATATGGGGACAACTTGACAGTTTTGCTTGATGTCTTCCAGAAAGTCTTTTCAAACAGGCAGATAAAATGCAAGGGTGTTAGAGTGTGCAGGCTTATCCTTTGCTTTCTTTGAGTTTCGAGGTGTGTGTTGTAGGAAACAGTAGTTCCCTGTCCTCATATCTGGCATATCCTGTATGATCTGGTTTTCATATCCAATCCAATCTGTCCTCATCTATCACCTGTTGGTAAGTCAAACCTTCATTTTACTACACTGGACACTTTCATTTGTATATCTGGTCAATCCAGTTCCATTGACCTGGTCACCAGATATGTTGATCTGACAATCCAGTTTTCAATCTGGTCATGCTCTTTACATGTATTTAGAGTCTTGAGTGTGCACAGACTATAAAAGTTGTGTTTCACACAGAGCACAATATCATCTATCTATCTGCCATCTATCTTCCATCCATCTTGAGTTCAGTTCTCCTTCATCTTCAGTGATCCAGCCATGTCTGTGATCATCTCTTCATCCTTCTCTCCTAATCTGTGAAGAATCAAGTCCTGTGCTTGTCAGCTGTGTCTAAAGCATAGGAGCTCTTCCTTATCATCATCCATTTTGCCTCCTGTAAGTCCTGTGGTTCTCTTCCATGAAGCTCTACCCTATGAATTTCCCCTGAGACAAACCAATCATCCCTTCATTTTCTTTCTTTGTATTGCTGACCTGCTAGTTTCCTATCTGGAGACCTATAGCAGTCTAGGTCATTCAACCTCTTTTCAGTGTTCTTCCTGTTCCTCATCTCTATGAGTCACTTGAGGGCTGTGTGGTAAACTGGGGCAAACTTGAGAGTATTGAAGTCCTGCTCATGCCCCTTCTTGCACAGATTTTCCAAATCCCATTGTAGGATCACACATGCAAATGCAATGAGTTTGTCAAGGTGATCCCATTCCCTTGTCAAAAACTTGAAGTATGTAGGCTTGATGACCCACATGGATTCCAGGATGAGTGTGGAGAGTGCAGGGTGGCTGAATGGGTATAAAATGGTCAATCCATCATCATACTATAGTTCTCATTAGTGGTATTAAATATAGGGAGATGCTCACCTTGATTACCTCATTGACATACAACCAATTTTTAAAAGATTTCTCTATTTCAGGAGTCTAGTGAGCAGTGAGGTCACAATGCTCATTGATTGGTATCTAGAGGTCATAGAAATGCTTGACAGTTAAGTGTGCGACATTTTTGAAGTGGCAAACATGAATTGATTAGTTCCACTCAGAATATCAAATATGATCCATTACTGCACATGGGTTAGGAGAAAAACAAGCAGCATTTCATGACCTAGGATGTCACAGGGCCCTCCAGCAATTCTGCTTGGGCTCTGCAACAATCAATAATGCCATTGATATTCACAGGATTGAGTGAGAGCACACTTGAGTAGTGTCTGATGGCCACCTTGTGTTTCTTGAGCTGCCTCATGGTGTCACCCAGCCTCAATAGTGTCTTGAGACACCATGACATGAAACCTTAGCAGGCACTGGATTTATGATAACACCTACTGTGCTTGCTCATTTTGGGCATTCACATTGTCATTGCAATTGTCAGAAACATTTGATAGATCATATGATAAACATCAAATTGAGAAAGCCTGAAGCTATTGTCATCATGATCAGAGCTGCATCACATGCAACATGTCTCAGCAGTAGCACTTCTAGATGCTGGAATTTTCCTGCAAGGCAGTTGCTGGTTTGTTTGTTTGTTTGCAGATCTTTGCTAATGATATTCGTGATCTGCAGAGGAGACTCTGCATGTATGCAGCCTTGCACATAAAGCTTTCTGCTGCTCATATGCATGAATGATTCATAGAACATTCTACTCCTGATCATTGACCATATGCTGAAACATGGCAAGTTGATCATATTGTTCTTCAATGATTTTCACCATATTAACTGTTTTTTCAACTAATGGATTGAAATAATAGAAAGCTGGTTAGGGAAGTGCAAGTCAGATTGATGATAAACATGCCTAAGCTTGTTTCTTGCCATGAAGGTCTGCACATAGCAATCCAATAGTCTTGTTTAGAACATTCTTTTGCTAAATGGAGACATGGTGGGTTGCAGAAGCTGGAGTTCCTGCAGTCTCATCAGAACACACAATCATAACATCTAAGGAGGTGGTCTGCCAATGCAAATGGTGTTGGCACACAAAGAGCATACATGAGCTTTGACCTTGAGCACAAAGAAAGTTAGTAAGTTCATTGAGGCCAACTTTTCCTGAATCAACCACAACAAGTTGCTTTGTAAGTTCCTGAATGGTTTTCTTGAGATTCACCATCCTCTATTTCAATGGTTGTGGAGTCAGAGCCCATCAGACCCACTTGCTTCTAGCATCTGAAAGGGTTGGTTGGTGTCTTGATGACAGATTTGTTCTGTACCAATATTCAACATCTCTTAAAAGGTAGTCTGTAATGAGAAGGAATGGCACCACTGTATATATTGCAAAGCATGATCTTTTTGCTCCCAGCAATTAGAATAATGTGCTGGACAGATATGGCCATGGACCAGATGCTCAAATGGCGCTTAATGACAGAGCAGTCTTGTTGATGTGTCACAGGATTCTAGAATGAGATAGATGAAGTGGTAGTGATGCAACCATTGAATACGTCATTGCCTGCCAGGGTGATACATTACAGACCACTACTACTATAAGTTGGCCATTTGCAAGCATTAAACTTGAGGACACATCAAGACACCTTTTGTGAAGTAGCACAAAAAGTCACTTGCTGTCATTTACCCATGCAAGTGTTTGACTGAATGGGGAGTGCAACATAAAAGGAATCACAAATCACTGGCAGTGGCAATATTGAAGTGTCAGATCTTTGGACGGCACTAGATGTGCTTGCAGGGACAGGTAGATTGTATGTACACAACTATGAATGGTAGGTGAGAGGTGTGGGTGAGAGGTTTTGGGCAAAGCATGAAGCGCTCTCCAGCCTGGCCCAGAAGCCATACTGTCAAAATGCAACACCTCTGATCTCCAGTCACCTCCAAGGTTATCCACTACAACTCTGAGGTTGACATGCACCAAGTCCCTCAACTCCACTCCAGAGCATCTCAGAGTTGACCATTCTATGCAGTAAGGTCCCTTTCTTCCTTCAGACCTCATTTATCCTATTCCAGACATTACATCAGAGTTACATCAGAGTTCAAGCACTCTAATCTCCATCACTATTTAGTCAGTCCAGTTTCATCATCTCTTTCTCAGTCATTCTGCCACTCTTGTGCAATACTGAGGTTAGTTCTTTAGCTACACTAGCTCCTTCTCTTTACTTATGTCTTTAGTCTGGGTACTTCTACCCCTCCATAGGTGAATATAGTTGTTCTGCCACCAGTGTGCACAACTGAGTCTGGGCCTTCTTGCCCCTCCATAGTGCACACATTTTGACATGTACTGCCAGATAGGCATGGCCTGCAAGGAGTGGCTGACAATTCATGCAGTCAACACCCAGCCAGTAGGAGGACAGGACATCCAAGGCACATGACTCAGATGGTGATAGCAAGGGCAAGGTCATGATGCCAAGGTATATCACTTTGACCTGGGTGTGTCAGGTGGGTGAGGGTGATGAATGAGTGTCAGTGGGGCAAGGATGCAGCACTGGGACAGACCATTGGTGGAGTGTGCACCATGGGCACCAGTGGAGCATCAGCAGGGCAAGGCCACAGGCATCAGAATGGGATGTTGGTGGGGTGAGCCACAGGCACTGGAATAAAACATCAGTGAAGTGCATGCCACGGGCACCAGGATAGAGCATCAGCAGGGTGAGGGCACAGGCACCAGGATGGGACTCAGTGGTGCAAGCCACAGGTGCTGGGATAGAGCATTGGTGGAGCATAGTAGCCACAGCACCAGATCTGAAAGTGTCAGGAGGGGAAGTGGAAACCAGGTGAAGTTGGGCCACTGGGTGTTTTCAGTGAGGCAAAGCCATGGCACCATAAGGATGGTAGGCAGGAGTATTCTCAACCATTGGGGAAGAGTTGACATTGAGTGAAAATGAAGCACTTACCATTGAATAATGTGCATGGCATGCTCAGCGGAAGAAGCATGGCCAGTCCAGCACCATGCCCTTCCTTCCCCAGGTTCTTGTGCCACACTCTGGTGGATGTCATGAGCCTGTCAGTCCCATTTCCCTGCTCATCCTAGAGTGGTGGGAAGTCACACCTGGAGATGTCCTGGCCAGCTGACAGGGACCAGAAGATCTCACAGCTGGGTTGAAACTGGTGAGGTGGGCTGAGAGAAGCAAGATGTGACAAAGAGTGAGGATGAGTAGGTGAAGGTGGAAGATGGACGCATGAGATGGAAAATGGGGGTGGGCAAAGCCCACCCACAAAGCATGACATTTATGTAAGCAAAAATCCTCTATTTCAACAAAATATATGACACACACATGAAATCATGGCCCATGAAGCAAAACTAATATGGAGAAAGTATTGTGAAACATAGGATATGGTATATAAACAGTAATAAGTGTGTCTATTATATCATCAATTCCATGCTTGAGTGGTCAAACAGTGGCACTATCTGCAGGAAGTCTCATCATCTTGGTGATCAATGCCAATGCTCATTGGTGGATCTGTAGAACTCTGTTAATCCTCTCTTACTGAGGTGACCTGTATGTCCTCAGTAAGTCACTGAGGACTAAGTAAACTAGCTACTATCCGATGTAAGGTATGCTTATGTAAGCTACCTAATTCGTCTGTGCGAAATATATCCAACAGGATTGCTGTGCTTCCATCATGTAGGCACCCTTTCTAAAGAGTCTGCAGCTTCTGTGGTTTCTGCACATCAATGAGCTCTTGATACTGCTTGCAGTGAAATGACACAATTGCATTTTGACCACATGGAGTGTCTGATGGGATTGCTTCAGCTTCTCGGAGCTCATCTGTAGTTGCCCCTTCCATATCACAACTTGTGCGTTATTTCTCTCTGCCTCATCCGCTAATTTCCCCTTCAGCTTGGAAACCTCTGCACCTCACATACCAACATCCTGTTGAAGAGACAACAGTTCATCCATCCTAGGGCTCAGTTGAAAAGTCAGTATTTTCACACAGCTGTTGATAAAGGTAGTTAATAACTGTTAAATAACCTATTGGAAAATCGGGGCTGGTTTTGGGCTGTTGAAAATTGTGATGAATTCACAACCTGGCCCAGACAGCAGCGCTTCATTTACCAGACATCTTTCGAGGCTATTCAACCATGGTGCATCATACATCTGGTCTGAATCTACATTAGTAATCCACCAGCCCAGAAAGCTGCTGGAAGATGGTTGGGCTGGTGAATGAAATGACGTTCATGGAGGTGTAGCATATTGTCTGTAAACCTCAAGACAGTGATTGAAGGTCTCACACCAGTTCCAATGTAATTACTGTCAGCAGAATCGTTCACTCTGAATGAATTCCAGCATGTTCTTGAGTATCTGCAGAGACTTCTGCACGATCTACCCAGTGAATTACCTATTGGAAATGCTGCAATGTTGAAATATGCAAGTTTCATGTCATTTGGACCAGATGAAGACCTGCTGGAACAAACTGGAAGTGAGGTTGGAGCATTCAATGAACAATTCAAACAGATCTTCAGGTGGAAGGTTGGAACTACTGGTGATCAAACCCTGTCTATTGAAGAAAGAGGTGAACCAATCATGGCGGTCACTGATGTTCTCAAGAGGTATCATCTCAAACATCCTGATGACAATATCATCAAAATGGATGACTCAGATTTGATTATGGCCCTGGAGTTGAAGGTGGATCTGCAGGCTGACCAAGACATCTTTCTTAATCTTCCCATTCTGCACAAATTCTTGCCCACTGAACAGCTAGCCTCATTGTTCCATCACAGAGACAGACATCCTCTAAGGAGTCCATTGATCCCCTCACTGCCGAGTTGAACTGGGACTTCTAATTATTCACACATTTTCACAGGTCGAGATTTATCAACTGTGTGAAAAATGCTTTTTTCACTAGTGAATAACAGCTTATTTATAAACAGTTACAAACACCTGTTTATTATTACCATTGGAGGGACAATATTTATTCACAGTGTGAAAATGTCAGGTCGAATTTTCAACTGAGCCCTAATCCATCTGGCCATTAAGAGATCTTTGTAGGTTGTGAGCAGCTGAATGAGCCTTCGTGAGTGATTCTTTTGCTCTCTTGACTTTCTTCTGCTCACTACACAGACAGTTGTAGATCTCATTTACTTTTTTCTTCAACTCAATGAGCTGCTGTCACGAAATGTCATGAAGCATGCTAGGAGGGCCATGCACGATCGAAGGGCCTGAGTCTTTCTTAGTCATATCGTCGTGGTGACTTCACCATGGTTGAGCTCCTATTTCCCCTTTCTTCCTAACGTTATTCTTTTCTGCCCTAGGTATGGTCCCAAAATCCCCCCACATGTATTACTTAGTTTTCTGCCCTAGTTGTTCAATGCAACTGCTGTTGAGATTGCTGCGAGCTACTGGAAGTTTGACATTAGAATGATGTTAATGTTTCTATCATGCAACCCCTATTCTCCATAATCACCATTTTGTCCAAAGAAAATCCTCCCTCAAAGTCCTGACCTTCCAGGACAACTCAAACACAATTCTCAGGTCTTTACACTTCGATTTACGCATCAGATCCCCCTTCCTCCAACTCCCAATCTTCACACATCATGATGGGCCAAGATGATGACGTTGTAGGGCAGCATCAGGTCAAGCCCCACAAACTGCCCATCTTTGATGGGACTAAAGCTAAGTTCAAGACCTGGTGGAATCAGATCCAACTTTATCTCATGTCAACCAGTGAAGAACATACTGATAAAAGTAAGGTTCTCCTGGTCCTCATCTACATGCAGGAAGGGATGGCGGGAGAGTTCACAGCCAGTTATATTCATCAGATGGATCTAGTTCGTGCAAAGTCAAGGTATTGTTAGAATGACTTCATCAAAGAGTTGATGGAACATTTCGCCCCCATCAATAAAATTCAGATAGCCTGGCAGGAGATTGCCACGTGCAGGCAGGGATGAATGCTGATTGAAGATTACTTCCTCCATTGATGTGGCCTTCTCATTAAGGCTGGAATCAGGGTGGTAACGACTGACACCCCTCTTGCCAATCAGCTTATTCATCTCCTATGACACAATGTCAACCGAGATATTGTCTTCACTGTCGAACAAGAACACAGAATGTTTTCTAGCCATGATTATGATGCTTGGGTCTCACACTTGTGTGAAAAATGTCAAAATCTATGGTAAGGGCAGTAGTGCCCAGTACTCAGCCAGATGCCCAAGAGCAATCACAACTGAGGTGAGTTGGAAAAAACTAAAGGAATTAAATAGTGAAATGGTATGTGCACATACCAACTCCAGCAACTCCAGACTGGAGTTAAGCAAGGATAAGCGACTTCCATTAGGAATAGCTTGGAATGAAAAAGGAATAGTGCAAGGAAGAAAATAAGTTGTATGACTTGCAGAAAATTGTATGACGCACCTAAAGAAATTTGTGACATGTCAAGAAATATTTCCAGAATAGGTAAAGTACAACTCCAAAGTCAAGGGGGATGGAGAACATACAAAATTGGCTGGAGCTCCTGCAGAGTTGTATTGGAGTTGCTCCAGAGTTATACTTTGACAAAAAAGGTTAAGTTTTTGAAAGCCGTTCTTGCAGCTTCACTCATCCCTCATACAATACTCTGAACCCCCATCTACAAACCTTCCGTGCACCCCTGAGTTTTTTGTCAACCTCTACTTCAACTACTTCGACTGGAACTGTCACTCCGGTAGTATCTGAGCACCTGGATGGCACAGGAGTTGTTTATGGAGGTCAAGGCCAGCCTATGGATGTTGGACAAGCCCGATGTAAAACTCCTAGGAACTCCGAAGTGGAACTCCTAAGCTAATGAAAAGGGTGCGAGTGTAGATCTCGACCCAGGGGATTGCAAAGAGAGAAATAAAAAGGGTGAGGGCGAATATGAATGGCTCACTAATGTCCTGAGAGCTGGAAAATAAGAGTCTGATTCCTCCCCGTTCGGTAGGGCTAAGGAATCAACTATGGAGTTGTCAGGAGTTGACAGGAGTTGGCTGGACTTGACTGGAGTTGAAGGGAAATGAAGGAAATCGGGCTCGGAGACTTAGAACTGATGGTAGATGGTGGTAATTCACTTCTAGAACTAAGTTCTATGTACAAACTTTAGAGTCTGGGCATTCCCGAGACTGTGAATCAAAAGGAAAGATGAAGGAATGAATGTAGATACTAAATAAAGTAATATCCCGATTAGGAAACATAACTCCGACTCACAGATGACTCGTTCTGGGCGTGGGAACAAAGGTCCGATACTCCGGACACCGGAGTTCCGACTCGAGAAGACGGCCTATGACTTTTGAGTCTTGGAGGAGCGGCGGATGACTTCGGAGGAGTTCGGAGGATGGACGAATACTCGGAGAATGTAGGAATATCACTGTAGGGAGCTTGAGTCTCCTACACCGAGGTCATCAAGAATGCTATAATTGTGATGAGGCAGGTCATTTCACACAAAACTGTCCCCAACCTCGAGCAGGTTGTGCTCAACAAGTTCAGAATATGGTTATGGAGCTTGAGGAAGATGAAAGGCAGGAAGTGGTAAAGGATTTTTGAAAAGGTCAAGAGGTGAAAGCATGCCCTCTTTAACCATAAAAGATTCAGTATTGAGTTCAGGTCCCACTCCAATCTCCTGTGATAATCTGTCTGCAGAATCTAAGTTTTCTAGTGTTGCCCCCAACCCCAAACTGAATCCAGCGCTCCCTACCCCTCCCTCTCCACCACCTGTGTCACAATTTGTACCCTGGACTGCATCATGGTATGCTCATCAACTTCGTGACCAAGAACCTCCTCATGCTATTGCCTTACTACATGATCTTGTACACTCCCAATGACAACTTGAAGCCACAACTGAGGTCCTGAACCAGCTTAACCAACTGTCATTGGAAGAAGCAGAAGGGGCTATTCAGGAGCTAAGAGGACCACAACATTTCACACAAGGTCAAGGAAATTCTCTTATAATTCCAGCACAATTCTCAACATTTGATGACCAACATGGTTTCTCTGTTCAAGCTCTTGTTGACAGTGGATGTACAGGCTCTTCAATTGATGCAGGGTTTGTTCAAGCCAAAGGACTGGAGGCATGACCCCTTCCCTGCCCAATCCCAGTGTATAATGCAGATGGGACATTGAATAAAGGTGGCTCCATCACCCACTATGTTACCTTATGTATGGCTATAGGAACCCATGCTGAACAAATTGCATCAGGAGTGATGAATCTTGGGACAAGTGATCTTTTCTTGGGATATGAATGGTTGAAGTTTCATAACCCCACCATTAACTGGGAGGAGAATACTCTGAAGTTTAACCACTGCCCAAAGCTTGTCATCTATCTCAGATTTTTGAACCAGAAGAGGAAGAGGACTTGAGTCAAGTTGAAACATTCCCAGAAGGAGAGGTCAATGAAGGAGATTGAGTCTTTGCTTTCGACTTCTTTGGATATCAAGCACAAGGGGGACAAGCAATTCATGCTCACACTACTGTAGCTCAGCAGCTCGCAGAAGAAGCTGCTAAGTCCTCTTCCCCTCAGGGTTTTGAAGAACTTGTCCCCTCCCACTTGCATAAGTATCGAGATGTTTTCAGTAAAGAATCATTTGACGAATTACCAGAGCATAGACCATGGGATCATGCCATCAAGCTTACTCCAGGAAACCATGTGGTGGATTGCAAGGTGTATAATCTTAGCCCAGAGGAGCAAAAGGAGTTGGAAGCCTTTGTTGAAGAAAATCTTTGCTCAAGACATATTCACCCATTCAAATCCCCATTTGCTTCTGCATTCTTCTTTGTTTAAAAGAAGGATGGTAAACTCAGACCAGTCCAAGATTACTGAAAGCTTAATGTAATCACCATAAAAGATCAGTATCCTCTACCTTTAATCTCTGAGCTCATCAACAAACTCAAAGGTGCTAAATATTTCACAAAGCTAGATGTGCACTGGGGATACAATAATGTTCGAATTTGAGAAGGTGATGAGTGGAAGGCAGCCTTCCATACTAATCTTGGACTATTTGAACCAACTGTGATGTTCTTTGGGCTCACCAATTCCCCATCCACCTTTCGACACCTCATGAATGATATCTTCCATGATCTCATCCTTCGAGGAAAAGTTCTTGTTTATCTCAATGACATACTTATCTTCACTCAAACCAAAGAAGAACATCATCAGATAACTGCTCAAGTCCTTCATCGACATCACCTTTATCTGAAACCTGAAAAGTGTACCTTTGAACAAACAGAAATTGAGTACCTTGGTCTGATCATTTCAGAAGGAGAAGTTTGTATGGATCCGGTCAAAGTACAAGGGATAACGAAGTGGCCTATTCCCACATGCAAATGAGATGTGCAATCATTTCTAGGCTTCCTTAACTTCTATTGATGGTTTATCTGTGGTTTTGGTAATATGGCTAAACCCCTTCATGCATTAACAGGAAATCTATCATGGCTATGGGGTGAATCTGAACAACATGCCTTTGAATCCTTGAAGCAGGCTGTTACAACCGCTCCTGTTCTTGCTATTCCCACTGATACTGACCCCTATCATGTTGAAGCAGATAGCTCAGGCTATGCAGTTGGTGCAGTTCTCTCACAGAAGCAAAGTGATTCTTGGTGGCCAATTGCATTCCTTTTGTGATCGCTTAACCCCACAGAACATAACTATGAGATATATGATAGGAAACTACTCACCATCATGACTGCCCTTTCTGAGTGGCAATATCACCTGATGGGCACCCCACTTGATTCCAAGGTCTGGACAGACCATCAAAATCTTGCATATTTCTGCAAACCCCAGAAAATTAACCACTGACAGGCTCATTGGGTTTCTGAACTCGCCAATTACCACTTTACTTTACATCACCAACCTGGATGTGCTCATGTCAAAGCTGATATCCTGTCGAGATGACCAGATCATAACAAGGGGGAAGGTGACAATGACAATGCTATTCTTTTGAAACCTGAATTATTTCGTCGAGTTGAACTCATAATGGACAACCTTACATTCCTGGATTGTATCCAAAAACAGATAGCAAATCACGATCAAGTGGTACAACATAATCTGGATGGAAGAATAGACAGATGGGAAGAAAAGAAGGGCATGGTGACATGGAACAGTTGGGTCTATGTCCCTGTAGATGGAAAGCTGCATGAAGAAATAATTCAGGAGCATCACGACTCTCATTTAGTGGGTCACCCAGGTCAGTATAAGACTCACGAACTAATCACATGAAATTATTGGTGGCCCCATATACTGCACGATGTGTGCTGATACATAGCTGGTTGCAAAGTCTGTCAATGCACCAAACCCTGACATACACCATTAGCTGCACCTCTTCATTCCCATGAAATTCCTTCCCAACCCTGGGAACACATTTCAGTCGATCTCATCAGTCCTTTACCAGATTCCCTTGGTCATGACGCTATCCTTGTGGTAGTGGATTGATTTTCAAAAATGATACATACGATCTCCACCAACATGGAAATCACTTCATCAGGAGTTGCACGTATCTTAAGGGATCAAGTGTTTCATTGCCACGGACTTCCCCGAAAGGTTATCAGCAACCAAGGTTCAAATTTTGTATCCAGCTTCATGCAGGAGCTTTATTCTCAACTTGGCATAACTGCCAATCCTAGTACAGCCTACCACCCTCAAACGGATGGGCAAACAGAATGGCTCAATCAGCAAGTTGAACATTACCTTTGAATCTTCACCAACTATCACCAATCCAATTGGGTGGAATGGCTTAGTCTCACTGAGTTTTCATATAATGATCACGTGCAATCTTCGACTAAACAATCTCCTTTCTACCTTAACTATGGATGCCATCCTTGGAAGGGTCAGGAGTCGAGAAAAGAAAGTCAAGTTGAAGCAGCGTTGGATTTCGCAGACAGAATGAAGAAATTTTGAGAAGAAGCGGAAGCAGCACTGAAAAAGGCAGCGGAAGATATGAAACAGGCGTATGATCAAAACTGAGCACAATCGCATGGTTTCAAGATAGGAGACCGAGTATGGCTTGAGGCAACACACATTACCTCTGATCAGCCGACGAGGAAGTTGGATGACAAATGATATGGACCATTTGTTATTCTCAGCAAACACGGTGAGAATGCATTCAAATTATGTCTTTCCCCAACCTGGAAGTCCATCTATCCCATCTTTAATGAATGCGTTTTATCACCATTTACTCCACCTGAGTTCCCATCCCAGAAAAAAGCCCCACCGCTGCCACCCGATCTAATTGAAGGATACAAAGAACAAGAAATCGAGGAGATCCTCGATTCTCAACTTTGTAGAGATCACCTGGAATACTTGATTCATTGGAAGGGATTTCCACGTGAAGAACATGATTGGAAATGGGACTCAGAAATCACATGTGCAAAAGAAGCTATGGCAGACTTCCATCGCATTCACCCCGCAAAACCATGCCCCAAACCTACAATGCATCTTCAGTTTCAACCTATCAAAAATCTCACTCAACCCGCACACGTACCCAGACGACTCTACAATTGGGAAAATGGGACATTCAAAAGAGAAAAAGAGTTTCAGAAAAGAAGTGAAGGAGAAGACAGTGAGGTCTGGTTTGATGCGCTTGAATTTCCTTCGGATCGCGAGACACGATCCTTCAGGGGGGGGGGGGGTAATGTCACGAAACATAAAAAAGCACACTAGGAGGGCCGTGCACGATCAAAGGGCCTGAGTCTTTCTTAGTCATATCGTCATGGTGACTTCACCACGGTCGAGCTCCTATTTCCCCTTTCTCCCTAACATTGTTCTTTTCTGCCCTAGGTATGGTCCCAAAATCCCCCCACATGTATTACTTAGTTTTCTGCCCTAGTTGTTCAATGCAACTGCCATTGAGATCACCGCGAGCTACTGGAAGTTTGACAGCTGCTTTCGGATAGTACCCAGTTGTTCCTGGGTGCTGGTAAGTTCTTTTTGCTTGGTAGCGAGTTCAGCCAGAAGTTTCACTCGGCTTGTCTTCAGAGCCTTCACACAGTCCTTCAAACAACAGGGTAGGACAATGGAAATGTGATTATTGAGTGCATTATTCTCTTTTTCTTGTTTTCCTTGTGTATAGCTGCTAATTGTGCTTTTTGACTCGGTGTGCAGCGCTTTTTCGTGCAGTAAGGGGTATATATTTGTGCCATTAAGAAGAAGGCTAATAAACTAGGGAATAAGAAGCTGAAGAGAGTGTTGCCAGGTTTGGGCACAGCCAGTCACCGAGGTCATGTCTAGCATGTCGAGACGCACTTGTGGCTGAAGATTCCTGCATTTAGGGGCTATTGACATTGTTGACCACGCTGGTACCATACAACAATTTTCTGTGCTTCACTCCCTGCACAGAAAATGTTCTTAATAGTAATTTTAATGATTTATTCATGCCCATTTTTCATTGCTAGTGTTCTTTATGCTGTTTTCACCTGCTGACTCTATGTATCTCACTCACATTAAAATATATTAAAAAATTTCATGGAGAAATGATTTTCACTGTCTCTCGGGTCATGTTTCATTATGACATGTCAGGTAGTTACATTGTGAATTGAGTCCCTACAACATTGTGCCAGTAATTTCAGCCCCTATGAGGATGAACAGTCGTGGGAACGTTCCAGGCGTGTGGGTGGGCTTTGCCCACCCCCACAGAAAAGCTTGTTCAAAGACCTCACACTACAGTATCACTCATGCCTCGCTTAGCGCCACACACTTTTGTGTCGCAGCGACAAATTGTCCTTTTCGCCAAGCAGAGTAGCTTGGGAAATACTGTGGCTCCGGAAAAACAGTGAACGTCTTCATTTTCTCCTGTGGGACCAGACATGCATGTATCTGTCATCTGAATCCCTCACGTGATCTCTGTTAGGAGATGTCAACCGCACAGCATCCTTTGAGCTGTGGTGCCTTCTTGTATTCCATGCTATCATGTTGCCGTTCACAGTCCTACATACTTATCACCCACTTGCCATCCGATGATGCTCATAAGGCAACCTTCCACTCACCAACGTCAAATCTTCTTTTCTGCCGCTCATGGTCTACTTTCCTTCATCAAAGGATGTGTCTCAACCATTGATATCAATCTGTTGCTTCCCCTTGGTGGAATGATACCGGAATCACAGCTGTTCCCACTTCATCCTTGTGTTCTCATGAGTGTCCCGCTTTTCTTGCTTTTATCCGAGGTTATTGTGCCTCCCTTCAATTACTACCACTGGAGCAGGGTCCTCTCAGACTCCGCATTAATTACTATCAGCATCGATGCTGCAATCAACTCTGCTGTGAACCGGCCATGGCCAAGCAGCGGAAACACTAAGTCGAGCGGACAAACGAACTGGACCAAATTTTGTAAGGCGACTACGAAGTACGGGTACAAGGGATGACTCTGCTATCTCAACAGTGAGCAGTGTGGAACATGATTAGGATGCCAGTGAGAGCCAGCAGGCTTACATCTGCATTATTTGCCAGTAGAAGGGGGATCCTTGACCGGGTTTTAGAGTGGCGGTGGAAATGGCACTGATTAGTTGTTTACTCCTGGTACACCATGGTGATCTTGTGTACATGACCAATGCTTTGCCAAGCCTTGTTCAGCCTGAGTGACCTCAATCAAACTGTTAGGATGTGCTCAAGAACAAACAGAAGACCTGAGACAAGTAGGCCTAAGACTCACTTATAGAAGCTTAGTTGTTCTTATGGATATGTCACAAAATGCAACAAAGAGTGGATATAATAATATCAAAACTAGGGTACACGTGTACTACTACAATGTTTATATACCTAGTCGATACACACAGACCATGTCATGTGACTATTATGTAAGATGACATATATGTACATGTAATCATTAGCGAATGGCCTAGACTATATGATGTACGATGATATCATAGTGGCAAAGGGCCACGATACGACCTAGAATGTCATCAGTATGTGATAAGTAGAAATGGATAAATGTGATAATAAGAAGGGAGATGTGATAACTGGAAAGTGATCCTGACATTACCTTCCTTTCAAGGTTGGACGTCCTCGGCTGACTATGCTGATTCATATCCATACTCCGTTTCATCATTGTCGTACTCACTTTCTTCCATTAATTGATGCCAGTGATTGGCCAGTTCGGAATCTGAGTTGTCGACAATGTAAGTAAATACAGGGCAAAATGCCTCACCGTATGATGAGCAGCCTGGGCAGTGCTCAGGTTCATGTTCCCAAGCGTGGGCAGGTAGCCACTGCATGTTGCTGCAGACATGGCAAGTAGTACGCCTGACTACCATGTTGGCATACGTGGGGGTTCAGCTGCCTTCTTGCATTGATGAGCCTGGTGATGGAGATGCTGTCATGGCATCAGGAAGTCGTTGAATGTCAGTCATAATGACCGACAGGGCACTGGAAGACGCTCAGGGGGTTGCTTCACCCATGGAGACATCAGGGGTTGGGAGTCACATGACTGGGAAGTCATTGAATGTGACGGTTGGCTTTGGAGGATCTGTAAGGGAGATCCGGGGGAAGGGAGTGGCAATGGCAGTTGGGATGAGTGCCCTATCGAAGGGTGGCTTGATTGTGGGTGGCTTGGGCATGAATGTCTCAGCCTTTGCCTCTTTGACCACCTTGGCTGCCTTGGCCTTTCGTTGGGTTTCTTTTACCCTAGACCTATAGAAGCCATTGCATGACTTACAGTTGACCGTGTATGTCTTGCAGTCCTTGCACATTCCCTGCCAATACCCTTGTTCGACTATCATGTCGTGGGTACATTTAACGCCAAAGTGGCAGGGGACTTGATCATGGGAGTTGCCAACGAGTTGCCAACGGAGGTTTGAGAACAGGGGGATATAGATTTTGTCCCCATGATAGACAGTGGTATCAACCATCTGCCATCCGTTCTTCTCAAGAGTAGTGGCCTTAATTATCTTAGGCTCGCAGATGGCCATTGCTTCCTTCAAGTCAATGACCTCTTTGACTGCTCCAAAGCGGAAGTAGCCATTTGCACCGAAGTGCCCTTTGTCCTTGTTGAAGACGACCCCAGTTGTTGTCTCAGCCATCTTAGCGGGGGCTGGTTTTTCTGCGTGGGAAAGGAAAGGAATAGACGCCACAGGTTTGGTGGCCGTGGACATTGAGGACTTAGAAGGTGAGGGTTTGGTGGCCTCACTCTTTGTGGAAGATGATTTGGAAACTTTAGGCTTACCAGCCTTTGCTGCATTTATCATCACAGCAGACGTGGATGGAGTAGTTGTTGGATATATTTCACATAGATGAATTAGGTAGCTTACATAAGCATACCTTACATCGGACAGTAGCTAGTTTACTTAGTCCTCAGTGACTTACTGAGGACATACAGGTACTTACTACTTTACTAATATAAGTGACTTACTGAGGACATACAGGTTACCTCAGTAAGAGAGGATTAACAGAGTTCTACAGTAGTTGCCTTCAAGGCAGTAATGATGGGGGTTGTAGTCGCAACAGAGGCAACTCAGGGCGAGTGGCATGTGAAGTGCTTACCACAACACGGGGAGATGAGAAGATGGGCGCAGGGCCTGCATGCTGGGGGTGGCATGGTAAACGTGAAGCCACGCTGTAATGGCAGCAGCCCAGATGTCAATGTTGGAGATGACGGAACCATCACCAATGGTAGACAATGAAGACATTTGATTCTCTCACGAAGGGCAAGAGCAAGGAGGAGTGGCACAAGAGCAAGTATAGTCTTCATAGGCAAGAGGGTTGCACTACCGACAACAGTCTTGTATGAGAGTTTCGATATTTGTTAGGATGCGCTCAAGAACAAACAGAAGACCTGAGATGAGTAGGCCTAAGACTCGCTTATAGAAGCTTAGTTGTTCTTATGGATATGTCACAAAATGCAACAAAGAGTGGATATAATAATATCAAAACTAGGGTACACGTGTACTACTACGATGTTTATATACCTAGTCGATACACACAGACCATGTCATGTGACTATTATGTAAGATGATGTATATGTACATGTAATCGTTAGCGAATGGCCTAGACTATATGACGTATGATATCATAGTGGCAAAGGGCCACAATACAACCTAGAATGTCATCAGTATGTGATAAGTAGAAACGGATGAATGTGATAATAAGAAGGGAGATGTGATAACTGGAAAGTGATCCTGACACAAACCACAGTTCAGCTTCTGACACGCCATTGCCACTGGCTCAAGCCTGCTCACGGCTGTCAGCGGGTGGGAGGTATCGAACACTGTCTGTCAGTTGCACTGTGGACTGACCATGACGTCTTATTTTCGCCGCAAGGGCCATGACAATGGGAAACGGAGAGTCAAGTGCAAAGCCATGGTGATTTCAAAACTCGGAAGTATCGATCAGTTTATGTAAATCCTGTTGAACGCACAGCTAGAGACAGAATGGAGGCCCACAGGACCATCCATACGTACTAGAGTCATCTGCTCATGTGTGGTGCGGCTTTACACAAGCGTGTGGCGCGACGTTCCTAGAATATCCCCACCAACGGAAACTAATTGAATCAACCAGCCCAGTAGGCCGGTAGCTGCCTAGTGTTTGGTGCTCCCAAGACCCGGTCCAACAGGATGCAGTCCGACGGCGTACGAGTCAGGTACTTCTCTTATTCAATTCCCCACGACTTTGTGGTGTCTATTATCGGAAATGGCAAGGAGATAGGCCATCTTTAGTACTCGCACCCACGAGTGCAGAGAAAAAGAAGACGATCTCGGTGGACTCACTTGCCAACTACACATCGGCAAGTATGCAGTCAGCGAAGCAAACTCCGCCGAGGACTGCTTCTGTCTTCTGAACCTGATCCAGATCTCCGTATGTTATGCGCTGACCAAATTCGGAGTGGGCTCAGAGGTCAGATGGTTCCTGTCGGAGCTTCCTTCGCTGGTTGCATACTTCGGAGTCCCGAGGTGTGTGTGTGGGTTACAGTGGGTCCTTTCTTCTTACCCACTCTAAATTTGGTCGGCACGTTTAGTGAGACTAATCAAACTCTATTTTCAAGGCGCCCTCGGTGTCGTGCCCAGGTGAGGAAGGATACTGTGCCTCACTTCTGCACATAGAAACCGGGGTCCTTCCATTCGAAATTTGTCCAAAACGAAGTGAAGGTGCGAATGTGCTCCGTTAGGCATCCGGCAGTGGTGGAGTAACGTGTCATTTCAAGTTGACGGGCAATAGTGTTCGCCGAGGCGCTGATTGGTTGGCAGTCGTGTGCCCAGGCAGGTGAGAGGTCAGCACATTTAAACTCAACTTTAATCCTCAGTAATATATAGACGTCATGACCGAGGGCAGAGGATACTATTCCTGCGTTTCCACACATGTCGACAGACTCAGAAAGCGGATACCGATGAGATCCCTCTGACCAACGTTTTTCCCTCTGCATATTATGATCAGTGGCACGAATTTTCGTTCGTGTTGTCTTCCCCCAACCCCCGTCCTGTGGTTCCTACATGTACGTTACCCGCAAGAGTCGACCCGGTTCCTACGCTTTCCTGCGGATTTTTGCGTGCAGAACAATTCTCGCTGCATCCAGGCACAACCGGCGCGGCCGAACCGAATGCTGCCACATCTTTCTCTGTTCATCAGGGAGGAAACACGTGTGTAACAGATATCAATTTAACTAGCAACACCTCTGACACACCCCATAGTGTTACAATACCGATTGACTATGGTTTACGCCAAGATACCGGTAGTTCGTTGCATCATCCTGACTGATATTCCCTATTGACGCCCTTCGTGGAAGGGAACACGTACCGTTAGACACAAGGAAATGGTCGCCATCGTCGGACATTGTCGAGCCGCTTGTGACTACAGAATTGCAGATCCCATTTATAAACGCGACGTATGTTGTTCCGTACACTCACTCGGATGGTATGCCGGTGGCTCAGCTTCGTTCGATGACGTAGACTAATGTAACTGCCATATTTCTGGTGACTTTTGCTTCTGACTTGCACCATGCATGTTCACTGGGGCTCGATGTATTGACCAAACCGTTGTCCACACCACTGTATAGTTTCACTGAGTTCGGCCGCTGCCGACTTGCTCGGCTCAACAATGGCAACGCGTGACTTGAGCATCATATTTGAACTGTGTTCGCCCGTTTAACGATACCCTCCCCAATGATCCCCAAAGCAGAGGCAAAGGCAGGGGTACGAGTGCCCACAAAAAACACCGCCGGCTCGCACGTAACGCGCAAAGACGATCCAAACCGAGAGGCCTTTCAAAATTTGTTCTGCGTGCGGCGGTTGGACTTGGCGAGATATCGGAGTATGCTGTCACGATAGGAGGGGGAGGAAAGAATGATGCGGTTTGTTTCGCTTTTGGTCTTGTTGCACCATTTCAGGTTCGCTCTTTAGTCAGTCATTGATCTTGCGGTGTGTATGTTCATGGGTCACAGTAAATTATGATACGGGTGTCTTCTCTGGTGCGCTCGTTCCAACCGGGGCCGATCTGGGACCCACCGCCCTCAGGCTCTCAAACGGAGAAAAGGTGAGGATCCCTTTGTTGGACAATTTTCGTGCTTTGTTAAACTCAATGGATAATCCGTCTTCATTTCCCTACAGGAACTCATCACCTCTGTGACCACTCTGGGGGCACTACTGGGAGGTCTTACTGCGGGTGCAACGTCAGATTGGACGGGTCGTTGGCTTGTTCTCGGTATTGCAGATGTCATTTTCATCGGTGGTGTTATTGGACAAGCTATCTGTCATACCGTATGGAACATGGTATTTTACATCCAAAAACTCTCCCGAACACGTCTCCGAGGCCGAATGGTTGTCCTTGACGTTGTCATGATCGGGTCATCTCGTATTGCGGAATAGATGCTGGATTTGCAAACGTGAATAGAGGTTAGCAGTGGATGGTTGGATCGAGTGCAGTGTCAGCCACTTTTCAACACGCTGTCGTCGCGTTTCTCCGAATCTTGTGAGCATTTAAAGGATTGTTTGCGTCACATGCTGACTTTACAGTCGTGATGTGTCTTCATAGCGCGTATCCTTGTGCGGAGAGGGAATATACTTCCTCACGCCTACACGGCACCTTCCCGGAACGGGTCCTGCGCAAGGTAAGCTGAAAGCTTTGCATTGTAGAAGTTGGTTATTTTATCAAATCTTGTACTAGCTCAATGTTCTCCACACGGGTGTTCGACAAAGCATCGAGGTCACCAATCAGACAACTTTTCGGCCACGACTCGGTTTGATGCTCTGAGTTCCGGCCAACCGTCGTGTGATGAATAAGTTGTTATACCCGCCCTTTTCACTGATTCTTAGACCAAGCCTTCATTGCAGACAAAGTCGTTGCTTGCGGCATGCAAGAATCCCAACAACTTTGGATTCGATACCCTGATGTATTATTCTTTCAGGAGACGGGTTCAATTAACCCCCGGCAGTCGGACTCTAGTGTCTGGTACCAATTTTATCTTCATGCTCGTTGCGCCCAAGTTCGTTCGCCTTACGATGACCATGGTCACGTGCACCTCTGCAGATATATTGGTATCGTGGGCAGAGACGGATCATGTTGTGCTCTCTCCTTGAATGATCATCAGGTTGACCTTGGCTACAATTGCATTCCACTGTACGCCCACACTGTTAACTCGTCGTTTTCGTAGTCATGATCAAATACACTGACAACGTGCTCGTCACTGGCGCACACCACCCACAAGCGTGGTCTGGCATCGTGCTGGTGTTGATGATTATCTTTGTCGCGTCATATGCGACCGGATTGGGGAATATCCCGGCGAACGTTTCATTCTCGAAAGTGGTACAGGCCCCGTCTTAGTTGGGCGATGTTTCTTTTGGATCCGACCGATCGACCGATCTCTCCGTACTCTCCTCAGGCTCTTT
>JBBPTO010000118.1:0-51428 GCA_038094155.1 Pulveroboletus cf. aberrans | reverse complement strand
GTTGTGGGGTCATGCATAGAGTTTGTGTGTCATAGAGTCTAGGTTTGCATGTAGAGATTCTAGGGTAATTGTACTGAATGTAAGCGATGTAGGGTGTTCATATATCATAGATTAGATGATTGTAACAGGCTTAGTACATGGTAAATGGGAGTAAGGGTAATAAACAAGGGTAATGTAACTAGGGATGCCACAAAAATTCTTGGGCTGTCAATTGGCAGTATATATAGTACATGGTTATGTGCAGTCATGTTTGTATCATGTCATCCATGTATAGTAACCATGAAAGGTCATAAAATGTTATGAAACATTCAGGAACTTCTGATCTGTCAGCTTGCTTTAGGGCTAGTCAATAGAAGCACAGTATGTGAAATCTGCTCAGTCAGCCATTTTAAAGCCAGCCAATAGAAGCTGCTGAGTTATTAATAAAAATTTGTTATAAAAAGTCATGATGAGTCATGACAGAAGAATACTCCAGAGAATTTTAATGAGTCAGACTCTATAGAATGTCATGAAACCTTCTGGAATGAGCATGTGACTGGTCATGTGCCAGTTCATGTGACTTACCAAGTAATAGACCATGTAATGAACCATGTAACTGACCATGTGATTAGACCATGTAATCAGATCATGTGACATGTGACCAAAGATCACATGACCCCCACTTGAACATGAAAGTGTCAATGAGAGTGGTGAAAAAATAGAGAAAAATCAAATGATAAAGATGTATCATGTCATAATGCATGTCATATCAAAACACTTTGCTTTCCATGCTATGGCAGCACAGTGGACCAGCATTTCAGGACCATGTTTCTGACTTGCCATAAGGCCCACTACTTTCAACAGAAGCTGAATTTCAATTCAACCTTGACCTACATGTTGTACTATCTTCTGGCTGCATTAACTTGACTAGCAATTCATAACTCCTTGCAAACACCATGGCATCTAGTTTCAGTTTAGTCAAAATTAGCTAGACATACATATTTCTAGTATTTTTGCCAAGATATCTTGGTGGTCTTTCTTGTCCAATTAATATGCTTTGTTTGCTTTCATCATGCAAAGTCATAATTTGACAGGTGATATTGGTTGTTTTGCATGATGCCTGCCTTACCTAAATGGTAAACTCAAGGAGAAGTTATACATACCTGCTTTCTCTGAATAGAATTCCAATTTCTCTGAGATATTGTTAAAGTCTCTGGAGATCACCTTATGGATTAAAACCAAAAATGAAAGAAATTAGATTTCATCTGCCTCAATGCTGAATATGCTGCTATTTGATTCATAACTCCAAACAGGTCTATTTTCTTGTTGTATACATTGACAATCTTCTCCTTACAGCATTTATGTGGAGTTACATGAACTCCATAAGATCAAAGCTTTTATCACTTTCAAAATACATAATCTCATTGAAGCATAATACCTTCTTGAAATTGATATTCAGAGGGATCAGAATTCTCCAACAATCATCCTGTCACCATCACAATATGCTCAAGAGTATTGCTCCAAACAGGCACATCAAACTTCAACCCAGTCTAAATGCCTGCATGGAACCTCTCTATCTGCCAGTGACCCAAACAATGACTCCATAATTCTAAAATCTATCATAAATGAAAAGGATGTATCTCACCTCACACTTATGAGATATCTTAGATATCTCATGCTCAGAGGATGACTGGACCTAGCCTTCTTCATCAGAGCACTCAGCATGTTCACTGCAATGTCAAAGGTATGCCACTGAAAGGCAGTCAAAAAGGTACTCCAGGATGTCCAAGGCACAGAGGATGTGGACTTCTATTTCAATGGAGAAAACATAAGACTTGATATGAGTTTCCATGGACACTTGGATGTTGGGTGATCACAGAACCCAGACAACTCATAGGCAGTATCAGATTACATATTTCTTAGTAATCAAGAAGCCATTTCTTGACCCAGCAAGCTGCAAAGCATGATGGTGCTCTTCATCATAAAGTTGAAGTAAATTAGACTCAGCACTGCCATACAATACCTTGCCTGGCTTCAGAGTTTCTTTGGAGAGCTTATATGTTCACAGAAAGTGCCTACCATTCTTCATTGTAACAACCAGGCTGCCATCATCTTATCCCATGGACTTCAGTTTCATACACTTGAACTAAAAATATCCAATGGAAGTACCACTACATTCAAGATGACCTTGTGGCTAGGAGGCAATCATTCAATATATGCACATGGAGGATATGGTTGCTAATATCCTTACAAAGGTTTAAACCAAGAAACAGCACTGGAAGTTTTTCAGAGTCATCAGACTGTGGCTATGCTCAAGTGATCCTCCTCTGGGCCCCCTCCAACATGTTCAGGCCAATTCCAACACAGAGCAGTTATCTCCAACTCAGAGTTGATGAATCAACCCCAGACCTAACTGATACTCACCAGCCTGGTCAGGTACTGTCCTATTCATGCACACCTTTGACACCTCTTACATCTCTCTTTACATTCCCATCTCCTTTAATATACCATCTTTATTTCCTTGTTTCACCTTGAGAGCTAGCTACACAATTCAACTTATTCTAATTGGAGTAAGTTGAAGATCATTGAAGGAGATGCAATCATGCATCCACTCATTTTTATTTAACTTTTCATTTGTCCTACAACTCCCTCAGTTGGTTTCACCACTTCTGGGCAGTCGCTGAGGCACAGTGGCTCAAAAAACTGTCTGGATGTTTGTGTATTAGCATTAAATGTAATATTCCTCACTAACAATTAATTTTAGCCACATGGCCTAAGTGTATGTAGTATAGTAGGGATCCAATGCCAGTCATTTCAAAAGCATGATGCATCTGGACAGTTTTTTGACTTTAAATTTTGATTATATATATTGGACTAGCATGCTGTAACATTATTACATACATGAGGTAAATGTTCTATTATGTCATTTTTATGTAATTGAGTTGCTGATACCATATATAAACCCCATCACTTCATGTTTATTTTCCCATACTTACCATGAAATCTATCTCTTCCTCTCAGAGAAACAGCATCATTTCCCTCTCCTCTCTTGGTCTCTCTTCTAGAAAAATTGCTTTTCAAACTGGTCTATGAAAGTCTACAGTATGTGAGGTGCTTTAGAAACTCCAGCCAGAGAAAACTAGAATTCTGGGTGGCAGTCCTTCCAAGCTTACTTCTATCAACAACAGAGCAATTTTTTAACAAATTGTTGCTGGAAAGGCCAAAAATGCTGTTCAGGCCACTCAATTTATGAATTCTATCATTGATGCTCCTGTCTGCTCTCAAAGCATCAGGAATACCCTCAAAAAAGCCTTATTAAAGGCTGTGGTGAAGAAAAAGAAACCTTTTCTCTTTCAGAATCACAAGAAGAGACTAACCTTTGCTTACAAGTACCAGCATTGGACTGTTGAGGACTCGAAAAGGGTTATGTGGTCAGATGAAATCAAAATTAACAGGATTGGTTCAGATGGGCAAGAATATGTGTGAAAGAGGCAGGAAGAGGGGTTGATTGCAAGAGAGGTCAAAAATACGGTTAAGCTTAGAGAAGGTTCACTAATGGTTCAGGGCTGCATAGGATGGAATGAAGTAGAATTTTTGAGTGAGGTGGAGGAATGGATTGATGCTGAGCAATATGTTGTCATTTTGAAGGAAGGATTGCTGCAAAGCATGAAGAAATCTGAAATTCCAAAAGGTGATATCATTTTCCAACAGGATAATGATTCCAAGCATACAGTGGCTCAAACAAATGGCCCAATGTTGGTGCATTTGAACAGATTGGTTAATTGTCAGTGAAGAAAACCAAACAAGGCCACATACTTGCAGGAGCGAAGGTAGTACATGCTCTGGGCTTCCTAACCCCCCTTGGATCATGCGATTCGGTTGTCATGCCACTAGGTTACAGCCATTTTGAAATGACATGTCATTGGAACACTTATTTGAGCATCATGCTGTGATTCATTATCTGGTAAATAACATAAGAATATGACAGCTTCTAATGAATGCTATGCTGTGAACCTGAATGATTATGTAAATACATAATTCTAAGGTGTATAACCAATACTCATCCTACTCAGTTAATCAATACTATCCCCTCCAGTGACTTTGTCAGTCCAACAACTTTGTCACCCCCATAAAATACACAACTTCTTTTTTTCTACACAATCACATTGTTTCTACTACCAAATCTGAGTCTGTCCAAGCTTGAATGAATGAAAACAGTGTGGAATTGAGAGAGATAATTGATGGCTGATTGTCACGTTGAACTGTCATTTTGATGCAGCTCCACAGCAGTGATTAAAAAAACCCAAAGCTTTGCTGAGAGCATGCCGAGTTGTCAGTCCAGCTGGTTGCTGCTCTGCTCTGTAGTACTCAGGCTCCTGGGCCATGACAGGGCTGTTTTGCCTTCACAGGACAAGTGGTTGAAGCAGCCAAACAGGTCCTCGACAAGCAACCTCTGACCCTACTTACAAGTCACAGATACAGGCTGCACTCGCAGGCCTTGCAAGTGGTCTTTATGATAACATTTCCAAGGCTTCTGCTGCTCAGAATGTGCATGTTGAATGTTGGGTTCGTCCATTACCTTTTGACTCGAGGGCACTCTCTGAAGTTCACCTCAAACTTGACAATATGAAGAAGTGCCACCCTTGGCAATCAGTCAAGATGTGGGGGAGATTTTTGACTCTTCCAGAGCTGAGGGACAATTCCGAGAAGGCAGAGGCAGAACAGAGAAGGTGGATGCAGAAAAGCAGGTGAAAAAAAAGGCTGCAGATGGGGCACATCAATCAAAGATCAAGCACAACATCAAGGACAAGATGTTTGATGGGTTATCAACATTCCACTGCAAAGATAACTATGTCATGCTCACAGGTGTGCTTGGAATTTCACAGGATGGAACTGTTTCCAAACTTAAAGCCTGAATCAAGAATTACCTCACTGATCCCTCATAGGCCAAAGTCACCCAAAACCCTCGATTTGCAGTGCTCTTTCAAGCACCTTCAGGCAAGATGCGTGCTTGCAATGCATCCACTGCCACAGGGACACCATTACTCGATTCCACCACTACAGGCCTGTCCTCCCATCATACCCAACCATCTACAACTTTCATGCCACAGTCTTAGCACAATTTATACAGTACATACAATCATTTCCCCCTGCATGACATATAGTATTGTGCATACAGTCATTCCCAGCAATTTCAGCCCTATCATACTACCTATGACAATCCCTATCTGGTTGCTTCATCTTCTAACCTGGATCAATAGCTCCATGCAAATGCTGGTATTTCCCCATCACCATTCTCGCTGTTGAATACATTTCTATAGCTATCATAATTCCTAGTTACTCTGTTAATAAACTCATACATCTTTGCACTTGCTGAGCAGAGTTTGACTTTGGCTGGCATGATGGTCTGTGAGAAAAGTGTGACTAAATGTGACTGACAAAGTCGTTGGACTGACAAAGTCACTGGAGGGGATAGTATCATTGTTATGATTGACCCCATTTTTCCCATTACTTACATACACATGGGTGTCAGTCCCAATCTGGATGTTCTTTTCTTTTCATTGCTGACTATGATACCTTGACTCACTGTCCAATTTCCATCACATTCCATGTGATTCCATTTGCTTCATCAGCAACTCCATCCCTGCCTATATAAACTCATCTTCTTGTACTCATATCTCTAAGCTAGACCTTCCCTTTGTGTACCTCAAATACACTGGGTCTTTGCTCCACTTCTAGTCCTCATCCTAAGTTCCTCATCAAGAACCCCCTTTTCTCTTTGAGACTTTGTAGCACTCTTGAGGCTACACTATTCTAAAGAGAACCTCTTGTTCACCTCGAGACGATTGATCTCTGAGGCAGTCTTCTCTTTGATGATCAATCATTGAGATAGAACAAGCAGAAAGTCTTGTTCTCATAGAACTTTCGTACTTCGTTCTCATAGAACACCTAGCTGCATTCTCCTTCATCCTGATACCTCTAGACCCTCTTTAGGGGCTATGTCTACCTCTACCCAAGGTAGTCATAACAATCATCATGAACTCCATTTCTACCTCTATTAAAGCTAATATTCTCTTCCTTGCTGAATCTGGTCTCTCTATTCATCAGATCTTCTTTTAAACTGGGTTTTAGAAGTCTACTGTGGCCAGAGTTATCAAATAATATCTTTTAGAGAAGGAAAACATGAAGCTAGAGTGTTCTTTCAAGGTTTCCTCTTCTGATAAGAGAAGGATTATTTCTAGTATTACCACTGGAAATGCTGTTCAAGCAACCCATCTCATCAATTATACCCTCTCCTCTTCTATCTCATCCTAAACTGTTTATAATGTCCTCAAGTCTGCTTCCTTGAAGGCTGTGGTCAAGAAGAAAAAGCCTTTTCTATCTGTCAAATATAAAAAACAGAGGCTAGCCTTTGCTCTTAAGGATCAAAACTGGACTGTAGAGGACTAGACTAGGGTTATTGGGTCAGATGAAACCCACCTTAAAAGGATTGGGTCAGATGGAAGAAAGTATGTATGAAAAATGGCAGGTAAGCCTTTACAGGACAGGAAAATATAGAGAATGGTACAGTTTGAAGGAGATTCCTTGATGATTTTGAAATGTATGGGCTGAAATGGTATTGGCATCTTGGCAGGGATAGAGGGAAGGATGAATGCTGAGCAGTATGTCTCCATTTTGAAGGGTAATCTGCTTCATAACATGGAAAAATCTGGTATTTCTGAGGAAGACATTATCTTTCAACAGGATAATGACCCCAAGCACTCCTTTAAAAGAGCTCAGGAATGGCTTGAATCCAACACAATGGCACAGCCCACTACTGAGCAATTGCATATTGCTGTAACATTTTGTCCCATTCCTATGAAGGATGGATGCTACCAGATGTTTGTATACACTGACTATTGCATGGTGGACAGGAATGATCTGTGATTTCAAAGACCTGTGCACTTTACCACTAATTGGCTGCATGCTCATGACTGCCAAGTGAATGATATTATAAATGTACACAATGATGACAATTACACAAAACAGTTACTATTCCAGTTGAGACATGCCAAGGTTCTGATTTTACTGCAAAACACAAAATATCATGTGCCCTATAAAAACCACTGCCTTTAGGTAGTGGAAACAACTAATTTATGTAGTGGATACTTCTGCCCTTTACTTAGTTTCCAAAGGGGCTTCAGACTGGGCCTTGCACAATACTATTGTTACACAGTCTGCTCTACTGCTACATAAAATTGATGGATTTCTTCACTTAGCTATACTATAAAATGATCTAATGTCATGTACATCATACATATTCTGATTCCTTTGGTTGTCATCTTAAATTTGTCTTGTATAGTAGTCCTTGTGGTGCTCACACTTTCATGCATAGCATTCATGGTCACAGGGATCACACTCAGTGTGACAAAATGGCCATGCATAGAACATCATAGTGTATGACAGAGGGCACTCCCCGATGTCATGCACCATGAGCTAGTCGACTGTATACGATTCTAATCTATTGCTTATGTAGACTGTATAGTTTTACCAAGCTCGGCCACAGCCAGCTTGATACTCAGCACAGATTACACGAACTTCACACGTGCCTGGTCCATGTCTAGTCACTTTCACAAAATTAAAATCGCACCCACGCGCGAACCCAGAGCGATACGCCCCGTCCATTCTGACACCGCACATACTGTGATGTCATCTAAATGATGCCAGATTCATTTCTCGATCAATCTCAACGACGGGCTGAAACGACATACATACCTCGAAGGTCATATGACGAAGTGACGTGGACGACCTTGCCGTCCATGGGCGGCGCATCGTCCGATCGGTCCCCCACATCCCCGCCCGTGGCCATAGACCCTCCGTCGGCGGTGCGTAGTCGGCTTGGGTGTGTGGTGAACGCGACCACCCTCCGATCGATGCTGCCCCTCTGCCGATCGATCCATACACCTCTCAACCCCGCCGACCCGATCGACCAGGCCGACATGAACATCCGTCGCACCACGTCCTCCATCGAATACGTCAGGTCCGTGCCCGGAATGATAAGCATCCCTTCCGAGGGCTTGATCCCGCCTTTCGCAAGCACGTCGACCGAGATCCGGGGAACTGGCGCGGTCGTCACCCGGATACGATAGTGGAACATACCTTGGTAGACGTCATTGGTGAGCATGAAGATGGTATAGACACATCCAGAAGGACAGCGCGAGGTGCGGACATGAGAGAGCGACGCGACGCGGAAACAGACTGGTCCGAATCGGTGCCGGAGCATCGGAAGTGAATCGACCGTCGGGTCATCCGTGGGGATGGGGTAGGCTTCCACGGAGCGCACCCTGAAGCACAGAACGTACGGTCCACAGAAGCGTAGGGACGTGATCCCGTTCCACTGAGGCTTGGTGAGGACACGATCAAACGCGAAAAAACGATGCTCACCCCTTCATCAGTGTCGTCCGTCCGGATGGCTATCGTCGATCGTTTATTGCCGCTACGCCAATGCAATACGTGGATCAAGGTCGGTGGGCTGTACAGCAATGCACGACCTGAATCCGGATCCAGGTGTTTGAGCAGCTCCGATTCGCGCAACGGAAACTCGGCTTCCCAGTGCAGGCGCCCGTGGCTCATATCATTCGCACCCAATGGTGGGAGGGGAACAAAATAAATAACGGCACTGCACACACGGACGTGGTCAGCTTGTCGATCTCGGATCGGAAAACTTGGGAAAGGCAAACTTTTGTTGGTCTCCGTGAACCCGGGACACGGCGACGCAGAGCGTAGAATAGTGGTCCGCCCAGCCGATCAGGTTCGACAGTGTAAGGTGCGCCAAGGGAGAGGAGGACCCAGTTGTGGAGGACAATGAGGGCGTGGAGGTATCCCAGATGGCAGCCGCGGTGTTATCCACGGACAAGATGAAGCGATCTGAAATAAACGTCAGTACACGCCTCGGGCACGTGGCGTTCATGGACTCCGACGAGGGTTGCATGACGGCGGGAATGCGGTGCGCGATGTGTCCTCGGTGTTCCAGAAACGTCCTTTCAACCTTCGAGGCCGACAAGAGAACGCGTTCGGCCTGCGGGGTTGGCATGGCTGCAAATTCGGCTCGAGAGCAGGGTAGCGCCTGGGTTGCGCGCAGGCGGTTAAACACCACCGACCATAGGCCGCGGTCTTGCGTGAGTGAGAACAAGTGCTTGCATGTCTGACAAACTCGAGTCAATCGACGTCATCGAAAGTTACGGAGACGAGAAATTGTTGCCTGTCGGAGAGCAAAGATGTCCTTGACATCGAGAAGATAAACAATCTGGTGGTACAGTTCTACCGGAAGGGGGAGCATGTAGGTTCGAGTATCTTGGTATGGTTGCATTTACAGGCAGGTGTCGTGGTGCTAGTACAGAAGGTGAAGCGCCAGGGCCGTGCAAGGCTCGTAATCTAACAAGCTGATGCGGACAGGCGCTTTTGTATGCCAGGAGCCGACTCCAATGTCTGGAATTGGGAACGAGGCGGCCAAATCAGGTTACCCGCGATCCCTGCAGCCCACAATACCGAACACGCCAAACATCGCAGACGAGGCCATCGTGACCATCCAAGATCAAGATCACGCACCTTGAACTTCAAACCGTCAACGACGATCGTCCGGCCCGGGGCAGATGGGCATAAGACAACATGGTCGGCGTACTATGATAACATGCAATGTACGTGTGCGGAGCACAACTAGACTCGAATAGTGTATGTACCAAAAGACTTGCAGTAAGAGTGCGTCACAGAGATCGGGAAATGAATATGGGGCGATTATAATGACGGTGTACAGTGGTGAGGGGTTTGTTTTCAGCTCTGAGATGAGGCTGGAGTAAAAAGCCAGCGAAGAGTCTGGCTCGCATTCGATGCCTTCGAATCCGCGTTGTCCAGGTTCTGACACAGGGGCTGGGACTCATGGGCAATGAGGACACTGCAAAGGAGACCGGATGAATCAAGCGACAATGCAACTTGAGACAATAGAGTCACCTTGCGCCAGATCTATCTCGCGCGGTCAGCAACGGCAACACACGACTGGCCGCGGTCCCTGCTCCAGCGCACGTCGTTCTTTCTCTACCGGGTCTGGGCGTGCTTTCGTGCTCGTCATCACTGTCGAGCGCAGAAAGCCCACCAAAAGGGTTTTTCTGCTTCCGTGATGGAACGGTCACCACGTCGACGCGTTTGTCAAGGTCCTCACCCGGTGGCTTCATCATGTCTTTCCTGATGCATTCCTTGTACTTCACATCGCCGAAGAGATCCATCGAGTCGCGGTCCGAACTGTCTGGCTCCGGTAGCGCCCTGATCACCTTGTCCACGTCTCCCCACAGCCCCTTCTTCGCGCCGCGCATTGACCACCTGCTCATCGAACTGTCCACGGACATCGCGTCCGAGCCTGACTCAGCCCCAAAAGCCCGCTGTCTAGTCCCACTCGTCTCCGAGGGGTCTGATTCCTCACCTATCCCGCTCCTTCCCCCCGCACGTGCCTTGCTCTCTTTCGCCTGTCGCGCCCGCACTACTGCCTTCTCCCGCCGACTCTCCCTCGCCTTAGCTCGCCGTGCAGCCTGCTGCTCTTCGAACATCGCTTCTTCGACCTTTTGCTCCTCTGCAAGCTCCTTGCGCCGGGCCCGGGCGCGTTCCATGACAATCTTGTCCGCCACGCCCATCTCGTCATCATCCACCCCTTTACCCCGCCACTTGCCCTCGCTCGTATCCGGAAACATGGCGACGCCGTACTGAGTGCTCTCGCGCAAGGTCACGAGTGCCTCGTCCATGTCCAAACAGAGATCCTGCGCAATGAGCCGAACAGCGGCCTCGGGTACGAGAACCCGCTGGATGAATTCGGCGGGCGTGAGTGGTATGATGAGCGATCCGTCAAAGGTCGACGGCGGAAATAGATCAAAAAGTGTCTGATGGATGATGACCGAGCCCTGCTCGCCGTAGCTGCCATGGCGGTCAGCATCTCAGGCAGGCCGCGAACGAGGGAAGAACGTACTATCCTGGCTGCGTCTTTTCGAAGCTGGCAAATTGACCCTTGACGCCGACGACGGTTCGACTGCCCCGCTTCTTGACTTCTTTCTTGACCTCTCCCCAGAAGACGCTCTTGCTCCGAGGCCCCCCCTCGTCGGTCTCCGTATGACTGACATCGTCCTTGTCCAGAATGATGGCCTCTAAATCTTTCTTCATCCTCTGAACTCTCCCCGGAACTTTTGAAAAAGCTATCGTCTTGGGCCAACCTTTCTCGGCTGCAATAGGTAACTGGTGCGATTCGAAACGGTGCCGTTGGCAGACGGAGATGTAAATCGTCAAGGGGGCTTTCAAGCCACAGCGGTTCCTCGGACGCGGATCTGAAACAGACCTTCTGCGGGCAGTGATGAGGAGGTGTTGCAACAAGGGCGTTGGGTGGGAAGGCAATTCCTCATCGCAATACGGACACATCTTTGAAGGGTCCCGGGCGTAACCCAAGTCGACTACATGAGTGTATTCATGAGTACAACGGTTGGTGGTACAGGACATCAGTTGCTTACTGGAGTCGTCTTCTATCAGCTCGTGCGGCCAGTCCGGTATCCTATGGGATTCGGGAAGTGACGGGGTAGAAGGACTAGATGGAGAGGACGTACCCCGAGCACGAGTCCTTGCGTTTTTTCGTACTAGGCCGTTGTTCAGCATCGGTATCATCAGACGAGACGCGCTTTGTTGGACTGAAACTACATGTACCAGGTGATTTTGAGCGCCGAGTGACACCCAAAAGTCTCATGGGGAACGGTTTGAGGTCAGTAGACTTCCCGAGGCAATCACGTCCCTGCCCGGAACTTCTATCATGGGATGAGGCGAGGTTCATGGATCTGAGAGCGGGTGGAGCAAGTGATTTCGATCCTTGGTGAATGCCCGAAAGCATCATGGGAAATGGCTGAGGACCACCATACTTCACGCCGCTGTCCGTCAACTCGGCTCCATCCCCATGCTCCTTGGAGTGTTGTGCGCGGGCCTTACCTTTGTCGTTGGACGGTGATGACAGAGGTGACAAGTTGGGGAAAGTAGTCCCTCGAGAAATTCGTCTGCTTCTCAAAGGAGAAGGAAGGGGAAGATGTTTAGGAGGGTGGACAAGCGTCACAGAACGCGGTATGATGCTTTTTTTGGCATAGCTAGGAGAGGGGTTACCGCCGTCGGAAACATTCTCCTTTGCTTGCAGCGATATGGGGAAATCTTGGAGTTCTCGACGTGATGTCAAACGAGTTGTTTTCTTCAGGGGTCGCTTGCCGTCCGCGCGTGCAGGCTGTTCAGGTGACTTACTGCGTAGTCGTAAGCCATGCTTCCGGGTTGGTGCCCGTGGGGTGGATTCTAGGCTACTGTCGCCCCTACGAGGGATCACGACGCGTGGGAGTGGGCGAGGTTTCTTGCCTGTTGGAGATGGTTTGGAACTGGAGGAGTCCTTGGAACTGGAAGGTGAACCAGTTGGGCTGCCAGGAGAGGTCGAGTATGTCTTGGTGGGTTTCCGTCGTGTAGCAGACGGACCGCTCGGCGAGGGATCATCGGAGATCTCTATGTCGTCTGATATGGGCTTGAAAGGGCCCTGAGAGTCAGGAAGCGACAACGAGGGTGGTGGTGCGTTTGCCGTAGGATCACCAGCAGGAATCTTGTTCTTCTTGAACCGCAATTTCTTGACGGCGTTGGCCTTGGATGGCATGAAGGACGGATGCGGAGCGAGGTCACGGCCGCCGATGCGTATCATTTCGTCCTCGGCAGGTTTCTTGCCTTTGGCGACGCGCTTCGGGGACGGGCTCTGGGTGCCCATGGAGTTCTGAGAGGAAAGCAAGAGCTCGTCGTCGCTCTCATCTTCTGAGACTAAATGGCGCACACGGCGTTGTCTGGAAGCAAGCACGACCGCAGGCTTGACTTTCTTGGGAGAGACGAAGGAGGGGCCCATGTCCTGGAACACGAGACCCTCACCGGCCTTGATTGGTCGGGGGCGCTGTGGTATGCGATGCGACGGGTCGGAGAAGACGTCCTTGCCGCTGGACTTTGCGCGGAGCTGCTCCATTCCGCGTCGTCTCGACTTTGAGCGCGGCGTTGTTGTGGTATGTTGAATTTCAAGGATCACCCCTTTTCGGGCGATGGGTTCCGGAATGGGAACGCGAACAAGAAGAAGAATCCATCTCCTTGCAAGGTCAAACCATGCCCCGTCCCCGCCGCTATAAAAAGTCCTCCGGAGCCTGTCTGCCCGCCACCGCACGCGCAGATGGTTTCCCTCAACACCCAGCCGTCCAACACCCTCTTGGTATGTCCTATCTGCCCTCGCCGCCATCGCTCACCTTCCAGCAGGTCGAGTTCGAGGACGGAGATCCCCGCAACCCCCTCAACTTTTCTCCCGCCAGAAAATGGGTCATCACCATAACCGCCTGTGGTTTCACTGGCATCACCGGTAGGTTCCGCTCCGTCCCCGCCGCGCCTCCCACCGATTCGTGTCCTCAGCCGCCGCCATCTCAACATACACGATGGGTATGCCATCGATGATAGATGACCTCCGCTGCTCTACCTTTGCGGCCACTGTCGGCCTTAGCGTGTACCCAATCGGGTTTGGTCTCATCCCGCTCTTCACCTCTTCCTTATCAGAAGAGTTCGGCCGCTTCCGTCTATACGCTGCCACCGCCTTCCTCTTTATGCTCGCACACGTCATGACCGCATTGCAAGTCGCTCCGCCTTTGATCCTCGGTGGCTGCGCTGACCTTCCCAACAGAGCTCCGGACATACGCACCGTGATCATCGCGCGCTTCCTCAGCGGCTCATCCGGATCGACAGGTGCAACCCTCGTCGGTGGCACGATTGCTGATATATGGAAACCCGATGAGTGACTGTCATCCCACATGCCATCCTCGGTTGTCGCTCACTTTCTCAGGCGCGGCTTCCCCATAGCACTCTTTGCCATCGCGGCCCTCGGATCGACCGGCGTCGGTCCCTTGATCGCTGGATGGGTCGAATCAAACCAGCATTTAGGCTGGAGGTGGATCCAATGGATCTCCGCCATGTATGTCGAAAGCAAGCCTCTAAGGCCCCCTGACGCAGTTACTCTTCTATACAGCGTCAGCGCCATCTATTTTTTAAGTGTTCCGATCTTCTTGACAGAGACACGCGCCGATATTATTCTGATCCGCCTCGCGTGCAAAATGAGAAAAATAAAACAAGACGACCGGTACCATTCGAGAGCGGAAATAGACAAACCCAGCCTCTTGACCTTGATCAAGATATCCACCACTCGCCCTATCAGTGGGTGCTAACGCTCTGCATCTTCGATGTCCGCTGATGGAGAACCAAAGCCCTGCTCTTGACCGAACCAACTGTCGCTGGTTTCAGCGTAAGAGCCGTTTTTTCTCACTCGTTTTTCTTGAATGATCATCAAGCACAAAGCTTTGGATAGGTTTCGCGTGGGGCGTCCTGTTTTGTCTCATCGAGTGAGTACTTGTCGGTCCTTCATAATCACTTCTGATCGCACACAGCTCGATCTCGAGAGAAATGGAGTCCATATATGACTTTACCATTGGCGAGAGGGGAACAGCATACATTTGCATCACGTTCGTATCCTGCCCCCTCTCCTCGCTTGCCCGTCGACCGGTTCGTATAGCATCGGAAGCATCCTTGGATGGGCCGCAACCATGTACCAGGAGGTGCTGTATAGGTGTGCTCGTATCGTCTTTCATTCCCAATATGGTGCACTGAGTCGACGACCAGGAAATACGTTTCCGAGAAAGGGCCCGAAGCACGGCTCTTCCTCACTCTCGTAGCCGCCGTATTGCTTCCTGTTGGTATGTTCATCTACGCATGGACCGCGAGGCCATCCATCCACTGGATTGCACCTCTCATTGGTCTGACGGCGAGTTTCAGGCTGCGGTCCCTAAAAAGGTGACTCGACCGCCCGTTGACATTCGCGTCGACAGGTCTTCATGATTGGTACATTCATCATTTATCAGGTCATCTTCGTTTACCTTGCTGACTGGTACGTGATCATCACTCGAACACGAACTGACGGCGAATCTCGTCTGTTAAGCTACGGACCATACGCGTCGTCCGCGTTGGCAGGTCAAAGCATGTGTCGTACGTCTTCCACTGCATCGAAATCGAACCGTACCCTAACTTCGTTTTGGATTCGTTTCGATCTCGATTCTCGGAACGCGGCATCTCCGACAGGGAATCTCCTCGGTGCGGTCTTCCCGCTGTTTACGCAACCCATGTACGACAACCTTACGTACGAGTGGGCCAACACGTTGTTCGCACTCATATCGGTAGTCATGATTCCGATCCCTTTCGTCAGTGGTCTTTCCCCTTTTTTCCTTCTTATTTCGCGGCGTTCCCGCGCCACTATCGACACTCCATCTCACATTGCTTTCAGCTTTACCGTTCGCGTCCTGTACTCACGTCACGCACGCGTTCGACAGGTGCTCTTCCTTTATGGCGCCGAGATCCGGAAACGCAGCAAAGTCTCGCGAAGGATGCTTGCGCTAGAGGAAAAACGTGCGTTCCGAGAGGAAAAGGCGTCGGACGAGGCATGAGCGACCGATGCAGGTCTCCGCGTCCTGCGCCTGACTCGAACCCACTATCAGGCGTTATTCCTGTCCCTGAACGCTGCTCGGTCCTGCACGCCCATCCCACCACCCTTCGTCTTCTCGTAAGGGACTGTCGCTTTCTTCCCACCGTCGCTATGTCGGTTCCATATTGCGCCCCACATGGACAACCGCATTTGTTCTCCGACACGCCCACTTGACATAATGCTCGCCATCGATCGATGAAAACGATGCTCATCTCTTTCTTTCTCCGCACATGTATGTACATACGCCCTGGGTTTTTTGGTGACACACGGGTGCTGCGATCCTGTGCAAGCAACTAGGAGTGGAATACAAAAGTTGGTGACTGTGTGGGAACCTGTTGCGCGTACTGAATCAGCTATCAGAGACCTCTATGACTCCGTCGGCGTTCAGTGTTCCTCTTTGAATTTGCTCACCCAGGGTATGAAGAATATCTTCCACGTTCCTTAGCCGACCATCCTGAGTGTCGTCCTTGAGCGATTAAATGTCTTTTACCAAGGCTGAGCGTCCTCCGCGAAGTGATCTACAAATGCTCCCGCACCGATCCTTGCAACTCGGATATTGGATGAGGACGATGCCACATTCATAAGCACGCCTGTTAAATATGTGTGCGAAACGGTGGTTACATCCCCCAGCAGTACACGTGAGTGCTATGTCAAGGCGGGGTTCTGAAGGGTCGAGTTTGATCTAGTTAGAACTGCCTCGCGTAAATGCCATGGGTTCGTGCATTTGCAGTAGACGAGAAGTTGGTGCGAAGTGGACCGAGTCTTTGCGGCGCTCACAGCGAATGCGACGCGCGCAGACCAACCAAGATCCTCGACATCGTTCAATACGTTCAGCAATAATGCCGTGCCAAATTGCACCTTCGCAAATGTCAGATCTTGAATAACGGAGCGCGCGTGAACCACCGCGAAAACAAACGTGAGGTAGTTTGTATTTCGGCGCGGACCCGGCGTGTAGGTGCCAATGTACAGTTGCGGACAGGCAAACACGACAAATTGGGTGGAGCCTCAAGGATTTTTTTTTACAGGGTGTTGCATAGTAAGAAACTGCAGCTCATATTTCGCCAATCGTGTATTTGCCTCTATTTGTCAATATCAGAAACAAGGAATAAACCTTGGAAAATAGAGATATATGAGAGATATCCGGAGTCACCACGCGCGGTGGTGACCCCGCTGGTGACCCCGCGTGACCCCAAGCGAGGTCACCACGCCAGTACACGTCCAAACGGGAAAATTACAGGATGCGCCAGCCCCGGAAAATAACTTTTGGGTGCCAAGCCAATATCGGCTACGGACTTTTGCTGTACACCTACCATAAATCGACAGTATATGGAATCAGCACCAAGAACTTGGGCTCCATATAGTGTCGGGTAGAAAATATGAGTGTGACATTGCATAAGGCCAAGCAAGATACGGAATCTGTGTCAGAGCGGTACCTGACAGAGTTTACAGGACCCACATGTTTGGGGTATGGATTCCATACCCAACATGGAACATACCGCCTGTACATACTGAGTATCGAATGTGTACTAAATGTATACAGAGCCTGCAAGGGTGTATGAAATTCCCAGCACATAGTGTATAACATGTAACTCTCCAGTAGCTGAGTGAATGATTCGGTGACAGAATCAAACACAATGTACTTCAAATGCCATCAGCACCTTACAGTGGTTACAGTATAGTCTCTTGGATCTTCCCAGTGGGCAAAAGGACTTGGGAAAATTTTGTGAGCAATCAGATCACATGATCAAGGTTCATTGTCAGCGGTTCAGCACTTAGCGTTCAACATTCAATTTCAACCCATGATGTAAGCAGACACTATTGACTTCAGTCGTTTGACAGGTGTATCTGTCAGGATGCTAAACTCCTCTGGGGCTTTGTCCGATGGAGGTCCGAGGTGTATCGGTCAACTCTGGGGCAAAAGGATGCAGGAAGGGCTGGAGGTCCGACGGAGATGGGACAGAATGAGATGTGGAGGTGACGAAGGCGGAATGGGGTGGAGATGAGGGGTTATGGGGGTGAGGACTTGGCACAGGACTTATGTGTCGTGCCCTTGCCTACTGTCGGGTCCTCATTTCGGAGATAGGAGGGACAAGTGAAGAGGATAAAGAAAGGAGGAAAACTTCATTGGGATTGGATGGAGTTCAGAGAAGAGAGAACATCAGTGACTTCAATAGAGATGTCAAGTGACATCAAGTGACATCAAGTGACATCAAGTGACATCAAGCGACATCAATATTCAAACTAAGGAGTACATGCGGAGGTCTCGGGTTTATATACAGAGGGATCAGATCAGAGTCCAGAACGGAGAATGGAGGGAACCATATGTAAAGGTACATAACAGTCAGAGATCATAGGGTGCTGAGGGGCGATGTACATAGGATGTAAGAATGAAATGTAACACAGGAAAGATCATAGGGATGGAACATATGTCAGAGGAATGGAGTGAACATAAGAGGAAAGAAGATCTGAACCAATCATAGTTGGTCCAACAGAGGAAGGGGTTCCAATATTGGATGTCTGATGGGTGATGGGACAGAGTCCTTTGGAGGAGACCGGAGATGAGAGAGTTGGAGTCAGAGGTGGCATAGGGGGTATCGGAGGGTGGTTTCGGAGGTGTGATGATAGGGTTAGGATGGGATATGACAGTATCTCACATTGTGGTAAGTGGCAGTTGTGCCAACTTAATCATTCACACACAACACTTATGCCAGGCAGATCAGGAGACTGGCAAGTCCCTCAATGAGACGCAACTACAGACAGTTGGCTATGTACAGTTGCACCACCCTGCTGCTGGAATCAGAACCACAGCATGGCAGTATATACAGGCATAGCACATTCACCCCAAATGTATGTATATACTACATGTTTGCAATGCATTTCCTTCCCATTGTATGAGTGCACATGGAATGAGTGTGAGCCACACAACGAGTGTACACAGTAGCCACGTCTGTATTGGGTACATGTCTGGTATGCAGCCCATACCAGAAATCATGTACAGGATGGGGACACTACCAACAGGATGGATCAGGTAAATTTTTGATTTACAGTTCACACCAGCCTCAGAAACGACTAAGTAAGCATTGGCTGTGTATGAGCCCAATCAACCTAAATAAAAACATGGGTTCCATACATTTTTCGATTTGACATGTAGCCACAAGTTTAACTTTAGAGTGGAATTTACAGGAGATAAAAATTCTATTAATCATATAATCTCTTGCATTCTTTATAATGTCTGATAAAAGTAAATATTATGGCAGAGTTATTGTTCTCAAAATAACATATGTTACTATTGCCAAAAAATAATATATTTTACATGCCATTGTCAATCAAAATATAATATTTTGAGAACAATAACAGTTCTGTCATAACATTTACTTTCATTGAATATCCTGATGGACACAAAAGATTATATGATCAATAAGATTCTCGTCTCCTGTAAACTCCACTCTAAAGTCAAGCTTGTAACTACTATTTTGACTATCACCAAAATAAAATATGTTATTACGCTTATAAGCTTTATTTACATATTTTATTTTAATTCTCCTTTTGAAATATCTTATCACGGACTTAAAATATTGGAATTCTTGATGTGTAAGTATCGTTTACAGAGTTAAATAAATATTCTTAAAATGCATTCAATATTGTTGGGTACCAAGCCGGCAACAAGCCGAGCTTAGTAAAACTGTACAGTCTACATAAGCAATAGAATACTATCGTATATTAGACAATAAGTAGAATAGGGGAACTAACAAACAATCTATCGTTCTCCCACCATCTGTCCGATTCTAAGAGGTTATGAGCCCCGTGCTCTAAGCCGCTTATCGCACACTCATCACACACACACACTCGTCTATCACACAAATATTCACTTTACTCAACTATCTATCTTATCATGTCCACTCAAGGACCGCCGCTGCCAGACACAGCACCACCACCTATCCCACTGCTACCAGGCAGCGCTTTGCCAGTTTCCCACGGCACCCCGGCACATCCTACCATCACATCTATCAGTACTACTGTTACAGCACCACAAGCCGCCGCCATTGGCGTAGCTCCCAATTCTTTAGGGGTCTCAGGTACACCCCCTAAAATAGAGAAACTCCGTGACGACAACTGGCTCGCATGGAAGATAAGGATGAGTGTGGTTTTGAGGCGAAAAGATGCCTTCGAGATCACAATGGGTACGTCGATGTGTCCGCAAGATCCAGCGGCTGCGGCCGAGTGGAAAACCAAGGACACCCTTGCCCAAGAGTTAATTACCACCACGATAAAGGATGAACAAGTCATCCATATCGCAGAGTGTGCCACGGCTGCAGAGATGTGGGAGGCCTTACGCACCACACACGAACCACGCGGACAACAATCCATTTTGTCCAGCAAGCGTGCACTGTATAGTGCGCAAGCACGCGAGGACGCCGTCATCCCAGAACACTGCAAACAGATGCGGCTTTTACGAAAACGACTCGCGCTCGCAGATCACAAGATCAACGACACGGAATTCAAAGCTATTCTGGTCGCTTCACTCCCACACAGCTGGGAAGCTTATACAACTTCGTACTTGGGCTATCAAGGCAGCACGCATGGGAACCAGCAGGCGCAAAGCATGACCGTCGCTGAGCTTGTATCCGTGCTGACCGACGAGTACACCCGCCGCCAAGAAAAGGGAGTGACGAGCGAGTTCGCTTATCTCACCAAAAACGGATCGTTAACAGCTCGATCCAAATATAATGGCCCTTGTGCCATCTGTGGCCGCAGGAATCACACCACCTCACAATGCCGTCACAAAGGGAAACCAAAGTGCGGTGTTTGCAACAAGTTCGGCCACAGGGACGCAGACTGTTGGCGCAACCCCTTGAATAGAGGCAAGGGACGGTTTAACTCACAGGATCGAGTCGAGAGAGGCCCCCTACAAAAAGGGAAAGCTCGGGCAAACCTGACATTGGAGAACACAGATAGCGAGATGGAAGAGATCAAGCAAGTGTTCACTACCAATGTAAAAGTAGACAGTCCAAATGAATTGGCCGATGAGGCTGAATTTTCTGCTTATTTATGGGTTGCAGACTCAGGTGCAACTGCACATATATGTGCTGACCGTGATGCATTTACAAATTATCAACCCCTCGAACAGAAAAGTGTCCGAGGAATTAACAACATAAATAGCCCGGCATATGGCCGAGGAAATATTATATTAATTAATAAATCTGATAACAAAAACATACACATCGAGCTAAAAGATGTATTATATGTTCCTGATGCTCGCTACAATTTATTGTCACTCGGCCGTGTTGACAAGGCTGGGGGACACTCCACATGTGCAAATGGTTGCATTACAATATATAACCAATCAGGAGGTTTATTAACTAGGGGATACCTAAGGGATCACCTATACTACCTGGATGTGGATACTAAACCCGGGAAGGAAGATTTCTCGGGAATCCTCATAAAAACAAAAACTAAATATACATGGGAAGAATGGCACAGACACCTCGCCCATATTAGCATCGACGGACTAAAGAAATTGCACAAGAAACAACTTACAAAGGGTTTCGAAGTGTTGGAAAATAGTTCAGACAACTTCGAATGCGAAGCTTGCATTCAGGCCAAACTGACTCGAGAATCAGTCCCAAAGATGATTGAACCTCGAGAGACCTCACTGGGTGAATATACACACACGGATGTGTGGGGACCTGCACGAGTTCCATCATTGAACGGATATCGATATTATATTTCCTTCGTGGATGACGCCTCTCGGCATGTCACCATGTACTATATGAAATCAAAAGACGAAGCTGCAACAAAACTACAGGAATATCTGACTCACCTGAATGTGCAGCGCGGATTTAAACCTAGAGTCATACGAGCCGATAATGGCCGCGAATATGTCAATAGAAGGGTGATACAATGGTGCCAAGAGCGTGGTATTGAGCTACAAACGAGCGCACCGTATACACCCGAACAGAACGGCATAGCCGAACGATGGAACCGCACCGTAGTGGAACTTGCGAGGGCAATGTTGATCGCCAGACAAATGCCTGCCGAGCTGTGGCCTGAAGCGATTGAGCACGCTACTGAAACTCGTAATTGTGCATACACACGTGCTGTGCGGGACTGTACACCACTGGCGAAATGGTGCGGACAGACGCCCGACGTGTCTGCCTCACAGGAGTTCGGTTGTCCAGTTTGGATACTGGATCACACTTTGAACCGATCAAAGCTCGATGCGAAATCTCATTCCTTCAATTTCGTGGGATTTACGCACCATAAAACAGCGATCAAATATTACGATGCGAAGAATAAATCTGTAAAAGTTACTCGGGACTATAGATTCCCCACTTGCTATTCGTCTCTATCCGTTTCCCACCAGTTTGAAGGGGAGGTGAATGCAGGCAAACCGCTGGAAAGCATAGAGCCCAGCAATAAACAAATTGAAGCTTCAAAATCTAAACTAAAACAACACGACGGTGTTAGCATGGAGGCCGCACGGGTGATACAGAAGCGTGCCAATGAAAAGATAAACGAAAATAACAATAATAATGGAAAAGAGGCCGCACGGGTGATACAGAAGCGTGCCAATGAAACAAAAGAAAATGGGGAAAAGAAGAAAAAGAAGGTCGGACATACATTGGATCCTGTAGACGACCCACCAGAATTAATGGATATACCCGATGAGGAAGAGGAGGACACTGACTTGCAATCCTCCGCCAAACAAGTATATAGCGCCTTCTCTGAGTCGAACATGGGTGGAAGAGAGCCGAAAACGCTTAAAGAAGCAAAGGCCTCACCTGATTGGCCAGAATGGGAAAAGGCCATACAAACTGAGCTAGAAATGCTCAGGAAGATGGGCACATGGGAAATGGCAGACACACCGAAAGATAGGACGCCAGTCACAAACAAATGGGTATTCGTACGAAAGTACAACAGGGATGGCGAGCTACTAAAATATAAGGCATGGTTAGTTGCCAGAGGCTTTAGCCAAGTCCCAGGAATAGATTTTAATGAAATGTACACACCCATTGTCTGTTTGGAGACAATATGAGCCATCCTAGCACTGGCAGTTGCATGTGACTGGGAGATTCAACAAATGGACATAAAAGGGGCATACCTCAATGGTGACCTCAAAGAACAAATATTCATGAACCAACCTGAAGGGTTCCACGATGGAACATCCAGATTATGCTGTTTAATAAAGACAATATATGGCCTGAGACAGTCCAGGAAAGAATAGAATCAAAAGTTAGATGATCAACTACAAAACACGGGATTCAAACACTTACATAGCGACCCATGCATATACATCTGTAGAACAAACAGAATTGAAATCATGACTGTATGGGTTGATGACCTATTGCTCTTTGCAAACACAAAGGAGTGAATGGATCACCTAAAAGAAGACTTAGCAAATTTGTTTGAGATCACAGACCTCAGCAAACCAAACAAACTTGTGGGTATTAAGATATCCCAAGACAAATATAAAGGCAAAATCATGATAAAACAAACCAAATACATAGAAAGCCTTCTTGAATGCTACAGTATGCAGGATGCAAACCCTGTATCAACACCATTAGATATGAGCATAAAACTCGAACCTCATAAATCTGAGCATAAAAATGATGCACCTTGGTGTGACCGCAATTATGCATCACTAACAGGTTCATTGATGTATGCTGCCATGGCAACATGACTGGATATCACATATGCTGTGAATCGGTTATGTTCATTTAATGCAGATCCAGACATGGTCCATTGGACTGCAGCCAAATGAGTCCTAAGATATTTAATGTCAAAATCTATGGTAGGGGCAGTAGTGCCCAGTACTCAGCCAGATGCCCAAAGAGCAATCACAACTGAATTCACCTATGGTAGGGGCAGTAGTGCCCAGTACTACATACTATCAGAATAGTCATAGATAAAATAAATGAAGTGTCTCACCTCAGCCAGATGCCCAAAGAGCAATCACAACTGAGGTGAGTTGGAAAAAACCGAAGGGATTAAATAGTGAAATAGTATGTGTGCGTACTAACTCTGGCAACTCCGGACCGGAGTTAAGCAAGAATAAGCGACTTCCATTAGGAATAGCTTGGAATGAAAAAGGAATAGTGTATGAAAGAAAATAAGTCGTACGACTTGCAGAAAATCATATGACATGCTTAAGAAATTTGTGACGTGTCAAGAAAGAATTCCAGAATAGGTAAAGTACAACTCCGAAGTCAAAGGGGACGGAGAACATACTAAACATGCCGGAGCTCCTGCGGAGTTGTATCGGAGTTGCTCCGGAGTTATACTTTGACATTTAAAAGGGATGAAAGATGTCAGAATTACTTACTCGAAGTCCAAGTTGGAAGAAACAAACACAGGCTTCGAAGCGTATGCAGATGCCAGCTTTGCTAACCAAAGTGATATGACATCGACCAGTGGATCTGTCTTCGTGATGAGCAAAGGAGCCATTGCATGGAGCACAAAGAAGGAGAGCACAGTAGCACTCTTGACAGTGGAGGCTGAATATACAGCCATGGCTAATGGTGGTGGGCAATGTCTGCCACCAGTGCGTGATACTCCCATGCCACATTTATCCAGTGCAGGGGGAAGACCTTGAAACCACCATTTCCAGTCTCAATACATCACTTTTGGGCTTAGTATATGATGAATGAATTGATGGGAATGTCAATAGCAAGTTATTTATCAAGCCTGAATTTTTGTTTCATTGCCCATTCCTTGTAAATCGTGATTGCAAACACGATTTTTCATGTTTTTTTTTTTTTTTTCAATAAATCAAAAATCCGGCTTGATAACCTTCGAGTGCTGGTTAAAAGGAGCAAAGTTGCTACTGGGTGTAAAGAAATCCGACTACAGAATGAGACTGGAAATGTTCAACAAGAAAGCAGCCCCTGTCAGTAGTGAAGCAGCACATCATTTCCATAAACATGCACTTACATTAAGGCACATTGGTGGTCATGCCACATTCTGCTCAACCCCTGCCTGTCCTGTAACACATTTTATACCCCATACTATCGTGATTTAGCTGTGCATAATCACATCAGCATCATGGCATGGAAAATTCACTACACTAAACTCACAAAACCCCATTTTTCATTGACTTGAAGGAAGCAGCTTCATCTGGCCAGAGCAAAGCAGCAACAGCATAACAAGGAGAACAATTCAGCCATAGCCAACCAGGTTTCACTCAAATTACCTTATAGTTCATCTGGTAAAGCTAGGGTACTTGAGGCTGCACTTGCTGAGGCACACCAAGCCTGAATAGCAGTGGAAAACAAGCTTCAAGAGGCACAGGAACATCTTGATCAGGTGCAAGAACACATTGATCAGGCCAATGAGCAAGCCAAGTGCTTCAAAAAGTCCCTTCATTTTGAATGGCAGAATACCCGGCACTCCGAGGAACATCTGCTAAAGGTGCTGCAGAGGGTGGATAAACTAGAAGTAATGGGAAAGGAGCAGTTGGGTGCGCTTGCATGCACACAACATGAACTCAATGGCCACACAATGAAAATGAAGAAACTCACTCAAGAACTGAGGGATGAAGTCTTGGGGGCTGTTTTGACAGCTGAGGAATGGCGGAAATAGTGGATAGAGACAGGAAACCAGCTTCAAGAATGCCAGAAAACAGTCCATGCACTTAAAATGAGGCTGTGTTGAGCTATGGCTTGTCGAATCAATACTGCTCTCACCAAGAGACATGAACACTTCAAGGCATTTGACAAGGGGACATATACTCCAGAAGTGTGTGCACTTGCTCGATATCTTGTGCAGTGTGGTTGCTCACAGGCTACAATTGGAATGGTTATTCAGAAGGTTGCTCAGCTTTCGGGAGCTGAATCAAACTGGGTCATGAGTCATCATTCAGTGGGATGTGCACTGATTGAAGAATCCTCAAATCAAAGATCAAATCAAGTTGTATTGGTGGCTTGGGGTGGAGAAGAAGATTCCTCCTAAATCTCATCTCAAGAACAAACCTAGTCATCTCGTGCTCATCCTTAGGCTTGCTGTGCATCACCTAGCTCATCAGAAGGGTGATAAAGTTCCTCATGATGATGAACTTGATGAGGTTTGACATTATTCACCCCAAGGACAGGTCATATACATAACTATATTCCATTGCACATATTCCACATATATTGATATCTACTGATCATTCTAATGCCTACTGATCATAGCATACTTTACTTGTATAGTATATATATTTGCACCTATTACATAGCACATCGATCCGTGTTTCCGGTGAGAAAGATGACGGTTTCAAGGATTTAACAGAAATAGGGGAATTTTGCTTATATAAGCGTCACGCGCTGTTGGTGGGCGTTGCCCACCACCACATAAGTACTCCTACATCCTCTCAACTGTTTTACATCACAGCATGTGCATCCATACTATTACTTACGCTTCAGAGAAGTTTAGTAGGCCTTTACTTGGTTAGAATATAGGAACATAGTTAACTTAAGAAGCGGGAGAATCGCCCTGGACACCAATATCGGACAATGTCAGCTCACCCTCACCTCGTTCTCGTCTCCACCGGTTGCAAGTACTGAGTGTGTCACTCTCGATCAAAAACCTATGTAATCGGAAAGGTCAGCAGCTGTCACGGGTGGGAATAGGATATCGCCCTAACGCGTATTTTCGCAACCACCATTCTGGAAGCTCCCAGTTGTTGTGTGCAAGAACATCATCCCCATGTACTTTGACCGCCTTCTTGTAGTCAAAAATGCAATCTGCCAGAGAGAACTGACCTGAAATAACATCAGCCAGTCAATTTATAAGAGAGACTATAATGCCTCTGACCCCGCAACAGGATCATGCTATCTCGTAATCCAGGATGAACAATTCGGTCGATAACACTTTCTGTGTTGCATCAGCAACCGTACGCCATTCGACGTTGTGGCATGAACGCACCATGGTTAACTGTTCTATGAGCGCCAACCGGTCAATCAACGGACGCGTGATACCAGGAAGCAGCAGAAAGTCTACCTTTGGACTAGCGATGGGCGCAATGAAGAAGGCAAGCAGTAGGCACTGTTTCTCGCGTAGTTCTCAAGATGGTATCTGAAAGTACAGTCAGATTGCAAGCAACGCCGCCGCCGCCGCCGCCACGCGTACCTGATGAGTTTGAAGGCTTCGATCCTTTTAGGATCTCGCATCTCCAGCGATCCTTCTTCATCATCTGGTTCATCACTCTGTGGTGTAGGAAGCATGCGTTGCTGGGAGGTTACAGTGCCATTTTTGTTCGAAGGATAAGGCAAAGAACTCATTCCTTGGTTGACTCCAATCCCTATTGGTGGCATGTATGAGTATGTACTAGATGTCGAAGGGGTGGGATAATGAGTAGAAGTGCCAGACTGAGTCGGCGCCATGAAGACAGGTGAATTCCCATGATTGTTGCGGAGGACATCTGAGAAAATATTTTCTTGTGGCGATCGAGCGGTTGAAGGGTAAATCGAAGGGGCCGATGGATGTGAGGGAGCAGGTACGGAGGAGTTGACTGGCATAAGGAGGTGATAACTGTCGGGTCGGTCCATAGAGGTGTCGCCACTCAGCGTTCTGGATTTCTTCAGACGACTGAGGTTGGAATCTTCGTCTTCAAGAGACCTCTTCGAGGCGCTTGGTTGAGGTCCCAACATTGACGACATGGCACTTGAGGACTGACTCGTCTTTTGGGAGTGTCTGCGCGTTTGGAAGCTTTCCCAAGCGGTGTCCGTCTCCGACTTATCGAGGAATGCTGTCCATTCGTGCATCTCGAAACCGAGTTTCTGCACCATACCACCACTCCCTTCGGTGATAAATCCAGAGACACTCCTGAGTAGATTGCGCAGGGTCATGTTTTCCGCCATGAGGTCTGGGCACGGAGATGAGGGCTGACATCAAAATGATCGAGGCAAGACTATTGACCTCTGAGGATAGCTCGTAGATCGGTGAACGCCTCATCCTGAGAGCTAGAAAGAAGCTCCACACGCGCTTCCAAATCACGTATCTATGAATGCAACTACTCAGCAAGCTGGGAGACATGGTATGTCATATGACGCACCTTCTGTTGTTTTCTTAGGCGGAATTCCCGTTGGGCGATGCGGTTCTGGTCTCTCCGTGCGGCTTGAGAACTTGAGAAGATGAACATCGGCGCTCTCGATAGGTCGGGGGATGAGGGACTGACTTTGGGTTTTTCTTTCTTCCAGGTTTGCCTGGACCTGAGCCGCGGATATCCAGATCGGCGTGAGATTGAGTGTCATTGTCCGAGTCCTACGTGAACGGTTTTACAATATGGATGCATTACACATTCGGGATCGGTCACACTCACAAGGTCAGCTTCTGCGGAAACACTTCTCGGGGTTGTTTCGTCGGGCATCAGAGGGGGGTTCCAGGAATTGATTTTAAAAAATAGACGACTCCAGATGTCTTCTTCAACAGACTTTCTAGCGCCGGGAGACCACAGGCTGCTGGATGTAAGTTGAGGATAGTCGCTTTGCACTGGTTGCCGGTCGTGCCGACTAGTGGCTGACACAGCTGAGTGAGGTCACGCCGTCGCAGTCAGGTGCCTGGCTTCAACCTCCGACACTGCCTAATGCGGGGGATTCGCCGGAAATTTCATACCATATCAAGAGTCCAATGCCACCGGCGGCCGTTGCAGTACCACCGCTGTCTGACTCGACTAGATGCATCAGACCTCGTATGGGTTAGCGTTGCGCCGTGGATTTTCCGCGTCGCAATGTTGAGTATGCCTTTCAGAACGTATGAGTAGCGGTGCCCTCGCGGGCAATATCCAGGGTTCCCTGAGAGTCAGGGCTGAGGTTGTGACAATTTTTCCTACAAGTCGCCAATGCTCGTCCGATCTAAACCCACCAGGCGGTGTGATGATCGTTGTGCGCTATCGGTAGACGGGTCCGAAAAGGCTAAACGAACAGTCAACACTTTACCCCACGAGTCCCCAGGACCACGATCAAAAGTTTCATGTCGATGGTTTGGATCTCCCAAGTTGTTAAGACAGGCTGAGCTTGAATGCTGACCTCCGACCAACAGGGTCCTGTCAATGGTCGGGGCCCTGGTCGCCAGCTCGGCACTCACGATTAACTCCATCAGTTCGGTGAACGAAAAGCGTTATTCGATGCGGTTCCCAGAACTGTACCCGTACCTCCGTCGCTGGGATTTGAGAGAAGACAAGGTGAGTTCATCCTTGTTCCTGGATTCGGAAACGTTCTCTCTCGTCGGTGACCTCATCCTCTCCTGAATTTAGCATCCATTGGTCGCGGTATCACGTACAAATAATGCAGCGCGAGATACAGACGAGCATGTATCCATTTCACACTTCCTCGACTAAGCCAAGCTCATTCCCTAAAACAAATTATACTCGGATCAAACATAGGCTCCATATATATTTGGGTCTTCATTAATTCAAGGCAAACGTACGCCATAAGTCCGTCTGCGTGGATCAATCCACTGGACACTGAAAATTTTACCCTGTGGCAGGGAAATTCTCATCGAACTTACCGCTCTACCCCGCTCGTTTCGATATGGCTGAGGCCGACATAGTGTTCCGCTTTGTCCTCAGCGCCGATAGCAACACGGACATGCGTACCTTTCGTGTGTTACAGGTACTTGAAAACGGAGAATTGGAATTCTACAAGGTCTTTTTTACCATTGTAGTTCGAGCCTTGTATACTGAAGCGCCCGTCCTTAGTTTTCACATCCGCTGACTGGCCACTCGATGGGTATGACAACCTTCCATCGCAAGAACCTAGACACTTTGGTCTTCGAGACGGCTGGTCACATAGAGTGGTTCTCCAGTTTCAACGCTACTGCGTGCTTCGGCGTGGACGAGGTAAATCATGGGTAAACTATATGCTCTCTAAGCTTATTCTGGACTGTAGGTTCCTGTGAAAGACTTGCGCAGGATAAAGAACAGTGGCCAGTAAGTTTTTTGATCACTGCACATCACATGGGCTAATACGCGGCGGAGCAGATCCCGGAGGTTCAAGGTGGCTGGCGTGGAATACAAGTGGAAGCGTCGAGAAGATGGAGCCAACCTGTTTGTGAGTGTTACCTTACTTGAGCGTCTTGTGACAGCCAATCAGTCATCATATCAGTGTGTCGACTCAAAGGACAGGCATGTAGCAGCGTGGTCCGCAGATGAGAGAAAGCTCAAGGTTGCCCCTCGTTGTGTTAATACCCTGGACCGCATTGTTGTAACATGCTTTCTGAACCTTTGGTTCATAAGGCTGGGGAAATGGTGAGATGGTGTCTATTCTTTTGGTCGTATAAGCGAACCGTGATCCACTTAGCATTCCCCCAAGTATCATAATTGTTGCTCCTAGTTTCCCATATATTCTCGAACCTCCTGATATACTGATCGTACATACTAAATGTAATATTCTCATCGGATCTTAATGATATCACGTTTGATATTTGATGCCAGACATCCTTCACGCTCACCGAGAGACCCGGCTGGCATTGCTCGGAAAGGACTTTTGTGCACATCATGCCACGAAACACAATCACCGTGCCTCGAATTGAACCACTAGATAAACGTTGAATGCACGCTTCCAAGTGTAGACACGAAGAAACCCTACTTCTTTTTGTTCTCTTCTTATACATGATCCGGTGACCACACTCCCGACAACGTATCGGTTCCCTTGATTTTATCTCATTCTTGGCGCCACAATCTTCGAATGTTTCAGACAATGTCATGCTGCCAGTGTGAATAAGGAGGGTACCTGCGCAAATATATTCCATTTCTTGACGGGGATTCTGGGCGAAACCTCCACCAGACGTATGTTGCTGGCTTGGTTGGTTCATGACCGATCGAATGGGAGTTATTGCCTTGCTTTGGCACTCCGTCCATACCTGGCGGGTAAGTAGATAATTAATTAATTAATTCGCGCTGCGCGCGAAGAAAAAAAAGAGCTGTCGCACTAGTTAAACTCGAGTTGGATAACATTAGCAACCATGTCAGTACTAGTGTGCTATGCCTGTACCAGCGCGAAATGTACCGAAGACGAAAGACTACTGGTGACTGTTGAAAATCATGCGTGTTCAAGCTAATACATCCTCGGTACCCGACACCGTGTCCGTGTTTGAAGGTCCCGTCGCAGCCACAGAGTTGTCTAGACCTCTCTTCGGGAAGAACTTCCGTTCGTCATGCCCGTTGCACTCTGTACTGCCACAGTAAGTGCGCGTTCTCTTGCTCTTTTTGATGGTCCGCTCTTCTGTCGTGCAATTTGCACGACACTTCAAGTTGCTCGATGTTGATGTGGCAGAGGCTGTGGCGAGCGGCTCCACACCGAAATGGTACTGCAGAGCATGTTAACAGGACGCCGGCAAGTCATCGGATGGAACCTGAAAGTTGAGTCGCCATGCTGGAAGCTCGCCAGTTGCCTGATCTGATGACTCAGATCGCCGCATTGCTGTGGAAATGGTGTCAGTGAGAGTCTGGGGAAGCGCTGTCGGGATAGCGGAGGGAGCGCCAATTTGAATTGCAAATAGGTTGTGGCTCGCTTCGTGAGGTTGATGCTGAGTGAGGTGGACGCCTTTTCGTTGACGTGGTTGAGCCAAGCCTTATAATGAGCCCTCATATGTTCCAGTAGCTAGATATTAATGACAGGCGCAAGTGAATACAGATACCGGTAAAGACAAGGCGAAACAGAACCTTGCCCTGTAGAAAATGTTGATGCCGTTTGCGTGACCATTGAACACCACAGCGATCGTAACAAAATCGAGAGGTTCAGTGGCGAAAAGTGGTGATGAGTGGGCAAGAGACTCGAAAAGGATGCGTTCCTCACGAGTGTGGACAGGAAGGACAGCAAACCGAGTGCCTCGCAGGCTGCTGAGGAATTGGCGGGGAATTCTTGCTGATGAGCCAGAGCCAGAGTGAGAGTGCCGTTCCAAAAGCGTGTTGTCGAACAGTGATATGGATGCACGTTCACGCGTCTGATTGTCGAGCGGCAACAGTCTGAAAGGTTCGTTTGTTTGTGCATAGTCATTGAGGTTGATCCAAGTACTGTAGTCAGTTGGGTCCTGATGCACTACATGTGCAGCACGTTCGCGAAGTGAGGCAGTCCGATTCTTCAGATAAATGTCAAAGTGGCCGATGTAGCGGTGTGCGATCCAGTTGAACGTGCCAACCCGGTAAGTTTTGAGTGATTTGAGTTGGTACAACAGACCATCTGGCTCGTGAGTAGCTCATCTCCATGTTGTGCTGCACGCAGTATGCCAGAATCATGTTGATGGCACGGCGAGGTGAGACATTGAAAGATTGAAAATAGCGGATAAGGTTTTGATGAACACCGCCCTCGACATCATTTGTCCCACGGCAACACCAATATAGCCTCAGTCCATTGCGGTCGGTCCTGATCTCATAGAACAGTTGCATGTCCAGAGGATTGGAGTAGTATCCATTGCGTATGTGCTCAAGAATATTCCTGGCAGCATCTCAACACTTGTTATTGAATAGTGGCTACCTGACGTGGCATCCTTGAATTGGCCAAAGGTCTTCATGACAATTGCCACTTGACTGAACAAGATTTCGGGTGGGGGCACATAGTGATGAACTCAGGAAAGAATCCACCATACCTCAGCTTTGACTCATAGAATATGCCTCTTCGGTTTAACACCTCTTCAACGGCATGCCTATCATCTGAGTCTGAGAAATATGGCAGTGTTGAGTGTGTGAATGGTCGATACAGTCCATGGCTGAGCGAGATGTTGAACTGACGAAATAGATGCCAAATATCCCCTTCAAACAGGTGTGAATCAGATTCATGCCTAAGGACTAATGAAGGACTGTCAAGTGACAGGGGGTCAAAATGAGCATGATCAATGATGTGGAGTTGTGTTTCAGATACTTCTTAGAGGTCAGCTCATTCACTCCACCCATGCACTTGCCATAGAGGAGAGAGATGTTTACCTTGTTTTCATATCCAGTCTACAAACATGAAGAAACATGTAGGGAGACATAGTCATAAAATATTCATCTTGTTGTAACATAGATAACATTTTTCACAAATACATGTCACTTGTGGCTGTATATTTGAGAAATTTATCATTGTATTGCAATTCTTCATTTTTATAACATTACATGTAGAACATTGAAAACACAGATTCCAACAGAATAATCTAAACTTAGGTCACTCTGATCATTGTAGCATGGGGAAACATGTTACTACCTGATGACTAAGCCATTAAATGCACCTGTCATATCCCGTCCTAATCCCAATCCCACACCTCCGATCTACCCTCCGATACCCCCTATGTCACCTCCGACTCCGACTCCCTCATCTCCGGTCTCCTCCGATAGGACTCCGTCCCATCAACTATCGGACATCCGATACCGGAACCCCTTCCTCCGTCGGACCAATTATGATTGGTTCGGATCTCATTTCCTCTTATGCTCGCTCCATTCCTCTACCCTATGTTCCGTCCCTATGATCTATCCTGTGTTACATTCCATTCTCATATCCTATGTACATCGCCCCTCGGCGCCCTATGATCTCCGACCGTTATGTACCTTTACATATGGTTCCTCCATTCTCCGTTCCGGACCCCGATCCGATCCCTCTGTATATAAACCCGAGACCTCCGCATGTATTCTTTAGTTCGAATATTGATGTTGCTTGACCTCTTCATTGAAGTCACTCATGATGTTCTCTCTCCTCTGAACTCCGTCCGATCCCGACGAAGTTTCTCCCCTCCTTATCCTCTTCACCTTTCCTTCCCATCTCCGAAACGAGGACCCAACAGTAGGCAAGGGCGCGACACATAAGTCCTGCGCCAAGTCCTCACCCATAACCCCTCATCTCCGCCCCGTTCCGCCTTCGTCACCTCCGCTTGTCGTCCCGTTCCATCTCCGTCGGACCTCCGGCCCATCCAGCGTCCTTTCGCCCCGGAGTTGACCGATCCACCTCGGACCTCCGTCGGACAAAGTCCCGGAGGAGTTTAGCATCCTGACAGCACCACATTGACATGTCTCAACATGTCTGCAGAGGCATTGCTCTCCAATGCAGATCTATTATTTCAAGAGCTATTGTCAGAAATCATTAAAAAGGCATTTAAAATAGAAGACCCTTCTAGTCCATGTTAATGTTAATGCCTTTTGAAGTGAGGAAAATACTCTACCTGCCCTTGACTCAGAATCTGCTGCAAGAAACTCAGTTGAAAAGCTTGAAAAGGATCTCACAAATTAAAAAAAAAGGTACTTACAAGAGATGCTATTTGAGTAAGCATAAGCAGACCATATATTGAGACAAGACCATCCAGACTTTAGAGCAGCACTTTAACTCAGGAGTGCTCAAAGCTGGCTGGGAAAGAAGGCTGCTCATGCAAAATTAGCAAATAAAAAGGTTGTTACTGACATTATTAGAGCCATGTGGACAAACTCCACTGTCATATCTGTGACAGACATCCATGATGTTCCAGGGCTGCATGTTCCAGAAATCAACATTCAGATATATTGGCATTGTCAACATGACACTCTCACTCCTGCAGTCAAGGATCTTCCAAAATAAAAATCCTCCAGGATGCCATTAAATATTACCTTCATGGCCCAGCAATGATTGATTTTTACAATCATGTAGGCTCATGTTGGCATTCTAGTTACATGTCATACTAAATATATCTCCACTGCTTACTGTAGAGGTAGCAGAGTCATCCCTTATACTACTCATACTTCATAGTCACCTCACGGATATTGATCCAGTCTGCTTGTTCACTCAGCTCACTGTTTCTGCTGTTTGGCCACAGCCAGTTCACAAATCACCATCATATTCCTCAGTATTTCTAATATTCTCACTCCTTTAATATATTTGAGCTCTCAATATCCATCTTATTACCATCACACATGTCTTACAATACTTCTTTCTTGTTTGATCTGTGAAACAGCAACTGCCATTCAGATCTATTCTTTCTCACTGTACTTTGCTTAGTAATTATCATGCTTTGTTTGGAGGTACTGCTTGTCCCTATTTCTATGCCCTTGGTGAGTGTGCTGGTGATGCTTCTTGGGGATGCTCCTCACTGAAAATTTTCACCAGATATTGAAATGGGCTGTGGGGTCACAAGGTCACTTAGGATGAATCAGGCAGGCAACTACATTGTGGCAAAGAGGAGTAAAGTGGGATAAAGCATGTAACGTGCTGTATGCAGAGAAATAAGCGTTGCTTCCTTGTGTTACATGAAAGTTATTGGGCATGAGTATGAAACTTCTGCAGCCATAATGGAAGCCTAGAGAATGGATACAACAACCTTTGGTTCAAAGATTGACATTGATGTGGAATGAGATGGAGGTGCTCTGTGGTTTGTGTTGTCTCAGAAGAATATTTGTCATTTGAAATTTATGCTGAGCTTTGTGAATCTGCAGGAAGATCCACTGATTACATTCAGTAGTCTCTGTCAACTCTTCACAAGCTGAGTTCCTGAGGGAAAGCATCACTAAGATCATAGTATCCTGCAATGAAGTATGCCTACACTTGTTACAGGAGGTCGTGGTAAAGGGTAGGATCTTCCGGCTTCCGACGCTAGCCCTGGAATGATCAATTTCAATCCACCACAACCGTCTCTTGACTACCGTATGTGACCTGAGTAATACATTCTATATGGCATCATGGTGATGGACGTTGTCCGTTGTCAAATGCCAGAATCATACTAGTGGATTTCCCAGGACAACCAACGATGTGCACGAGGCAAGGAGCGCCTCCACTGCAGAGCCTTATACTGTTTAATTTTGTTACTGGAAGGCGAATTTCGATGTACGGCTCCGAACCGGGACGGGAAAGCTGTGTCACTTGTCCCGACGAGGACGATCACCTTGCCGACGAGGTCTGGGTTGCCTATTGTTAGCCGTGCAGGCTGGAGAACAACGCCTACACCGGAAGGTTGCGCTCGTGGAACTGACGACCGTTCATATGTGACAACCGTGGGGCGTATCCAAGGCGCCTTTCCCCCACTCACATATAACCGTGCTTTCCCTCCAGGGCCGCCCTGTCGACGACACGTACCCCGTTCCCAAATGGCCAGTCCACTCCCATCTTTCATCGAACTCATGGCTTCTCTCGGTCTCGAAAACGACTCAAAGACCTCACCACCCCGCATCATCGCTACCCGTTCTCGCTCCGATTCCTCTTCCTCCGCGTCCTCACTCGGTAGCTCAACTCCAAGTTGCAGCCCGATATCATCGTCTTTCAATGTATCCTCCGACTCTGTTCACCGCGACGTCGACGTGGACAGGCGGCATGGATCTTTCCGTTTGCGAGCCGTCCGGTTTTCCCCATACAATTCCCCAAATGTAAGTACCTTACCCGATCCTCCCGACGACCTTTTTGAACGGATGTACAGTCCTCCGCTAGACAAGGTGGTTCCACATTATTCACCCAATCTGTTGAAAAGACAGAAAATGGCCGAAGAGTATGTCGATTAATCTCCGCTCCGTGATCAGCGGGTCTGATGTGTACCGCCGCAGTCTACCTCTCCGTGTTTGTCTTCCTCACCAGCTCGAAACAAGCCCTCTTCCCTGCAATTCGCTAAGAATTCTCGAGAGTTACACGCCCCCATATCAGGCTACGCTCGACGTAGAACGCCGCAGAATTCTCCCACAACGGCAGCCTTCCCCCAACAAGTACAGGTCGATCGGCCTGAAACTATTGTCTTACCATCGCTTTTGCCCGCACCCATTTCTCATTGACCACGTGTTTTTGACGACTGGAAAAAAAGGACCCTGCTCCGTACCCCATTCCGACTGCACCCCAGATAGCTGATACACCGGACACACCCGTTCCTTACCAACCGCATCATGGACTGTACGTATATTCGATCGGACGATCCTTGGACACTCATTTGTACATCATCAATGGCATGCGTTCGTTACATCCTTTCTTTTCGGACATACGTTCTTTTCTGGTTTATAGTACATTAGTCGTGATCATCTTCATTAGGACCCGGACAATGTTCCTTCAGGTCACTGTCACTCTCATACTTCGTACCACACCAAAAGCAATATGCATACTTGTCTCGAAGGTACGTCAGGACCAGACTCAGCCGATCTCGAGACTGTGCGCCGAAAGTCAGTCTTTAATCCAAACAAAACATTATGGCATACTCCGAGACGAAAAAGGTGGGTGGCTTCCTCAACTATTTCTGCCGGAAATTTTTCCTGCTGTGTTTTCATTCCGTTGTCATCGCTTAACGCATTGTCGTTTTCGTAATCAGCAACGGGTTGCAGTGCATCTGCGCGCATCTGATGTCGCAACCGGGTTACTTCGTTACCTTGCCCTGACTCGGAGGGTAGAGAGATACCCTGTATATACTCCGAAAGGGCATCCATTAGTCCGTTGGGAACGGAATCAACGTCATTAGGGTTTATCCATAAAACGTTGAACTGATCAGTGACATCAAGATCGATGAACATGCAAGAGATAGACAGATCACGGACCGTGATTCCGGCCGCTTCGTCGAGGGTCACGCAGGTGCGCTGTGCAGGCACCAGACGTGCTTCCGCGCGTCTCTCCTCGTATTCCCGACGGGCAAAGTCCCGAAAGCTCTCTTTGTTGGCATCTTCAGCCATCTTCGCCATTTTTTCCAGGCGATTCGATGTGCCGGGCGACCTCGTGCGTTTGCCCAGTCCGATGCCTTTCTTACCTACGACCAAGATGAAACGGGGGGCCTGATGAGCGGAACCTCGCTACGAACCTGACCATTCGTTCAGGGGGAGCGGCTCAACCCTGCGAGAATCCGAGGATACATCTCGTCGTTCAGCTGGACTAGAGGGTCCCCTTGTATCGTCCGACGGGGGAGGGGAAACACCCTCGGGGGTTGTCGAGCTTTCGTTCTGGCCCAAAGATTGACCCATTTTGAAACCCATCTTGAGCATGATTCCCAGTGCCTTATTCTCCGCCCCTTCACCATCTTCCTTTGCGCGTTCGAAGAGACTCTTTCGGAGGCCTTCTTCCCTCGATTCTTGCTCGCGCTGGCGACGACTTTTGAGTCGATTCTGCTCATTCTTGATGCGACCCTGTCTTAGGGACTCTTGACGCCGTTGAGCATATGTCTTTGATTCTGTGGATGAAGCAGCGGCCTCGACGAGGAACTTGTCAGACAGATAGTCCTCATCGTCTGACATGATAATGTAACACTGCCAAACACCAACGGGCAAACATCAGACGCTCACACGATGGATTCAATTGTCATGAGGGCGTGAACGGTCATCAATAGACATGAAAGTACGTAGCAAGTCGCACAAGTTGACGAAAGCGACACTACAAGTTTGTAGAAGAAACAACGCCAGACCGCCGAAAAGGGGAACAAATTATGCTTGACTCGTGAAAATCGCGGAAAGCTTAGCAAAGGAACAAGTACTAAGTCACGATAAAGAGGCACCTGAGAGTGCGTTGAAATTAGAATGAAGTCAAGAGGGGATCTGAGGTTGTGATCACACGAGGGCACTCAGGATGCAGAAGCGTCCGCGTCAGCATCGGGGGCAGCGTCTTCAGCTTCCTCTGTCCTGATGGCATTGACAGCGATCTTGACAGCAATAGCACGGCCTCCGACTTCTTTGCCTTGGATTGCTTCGATGGCCTTCTGCTGCTGTTCTTCGCTGCCGACGTCGACGAAGCCATATCCCTTGCTCCTCCTTGGCTTTCCAAACTTCCTGCGAACCACGCGGGCAGAGACGACAGTGATGCCGGCCTCGGTAAACAGGGCAGACAAACCGTCGTCGTCGATGTTGAAGCCAAGATTAGCGACGAACAGCATCGTTTTAGAGTGTTCGCCAACTGGGTCTTGACCGGCTGGGCGAGGAGGCCGTAAAGCTCTGAACTTCCTTACCCGAGGTTGTCTTTTGGCGAGAACAACCTCGATTTCGCCCTCGGCAGCGGGTGGCTCTTCACCTTCCTTGGGCTCCTCACCCTCCGCAGGAATGGCAGTTTTGCGCCTTGGCTTCCGCTACAGGGAGTGGTGAGATGGATGATCAATGAAGCGGAAATGTACATACCGCCATCTTTTTCTTCTTTTTCTTGGGTTTGGCTGCTTCGTCAGTGCCCGGAGCAGCAGCAGCGTCATCCGCCTTGACGTCGCCATTCGCCTCGGCCTCGGTGACTTCGCCGGGCACGGCCCTGCTGCCGCGCCTGCCTGGACGCCTTTTGGCCCTTCTCTCCTTTTTCTCCTTGTCCTTCTGTTCGGCTGGCTTGGCAATCTCGACGATGACCTTGCGGCCATCGAGTTCCTGTCCGTTGAGGGACTCGACTGCATTTTGGGCAGCCTCTGCGCTGGACACGGCGACGAAGCCATAGCCTGCGGAGCGGTTACCGCGCAGGATGACCTGTGCTGAGATGCTAAGGAGGATGAGGAAAGGGAAGGGACGGGAGGAGCAGGAAGGGATTTACATGTCGCTCTGTACGGGCGCAAAGAACGTCTTCAGCCCTTCATCCGTGATGGAGTACGCAAGATTTCCAGCGAAGACCTGAAACAGGATGGGGAAATGTAACTGCGGATCAGGGAGAGTGTACCTTGAAACCGGGTGCTTCTTCGATGAGGGAGTCTCGCGCAGCCGGAGGCACGCCGTTTTCGGTGACAAGGGCGGCTTGGGCGTCGGACATTTTGAGAGGGATGAACTGGTGGAACTGTGGGGGATGAACGCGGGGATGAACGATGGATGAACCGATGCTTCGTGGAGGTTGAAGAAAAGAATGTGGAGCGCGCACGCTACCCTTTTTGTATTCGGCGGAGATGTCGTGTTAATACGCATTGTTTCCATGCCATCGTGCGAGACATTACGTAACAACAACAGATAAAACTTGTCGTTGGGTGGCTGCCCTTCAAGCGATCTCTCTCCCGACCGTGACGGGCTCACATTCGTTTAAAAGACATCCTTCGCTTTTCCGTCCTCATGGCCTCCTTCAAACTCCTTAACCTCCTCGCACTCGCATCCGTCGCCATCGTCGCTCTTTCCAATGGCCCTGTCCGCGTGAACGCCCTCGTCGCCGATCGCGCACAGGTCGCCCGTCACGTCCATGCCCACGACGCCATGGCCAGGCGCAAACGCGACGACTCGGCTAGCCCCAGCTCTGCCAGCCACTGCAAGCCCAGGCCAAGCTCGTCCACCCCCGCCCCGTCCACGCCTGCCGCATCCACGCCTGCTGCGTCCACTCCTGCCTCGTTCGCGCCTGCCTCGTCCACGTCTACCTCGTCCACGTCCACCTCGTCCACGCCTGCCCCGACCTCCACCCCAGCCACCCCGTCCTCGACGTCCTCTACTGCTCCCAGCCCGTCCACCACTAGCTCATCAAGCAGCGGAAAGAAATGGGGCCTTGCCTGGGGCGGCGACGACCGCAATCTGCAAGAGTGGGGTCTTTCCAAAGTCGGATAGTAGGTCCCTTCTTACTATCCAGTTTTTGTTGATACCACATGTCCACCAGCATGTATAACTGGAGCCCGGACAGCCCTTCTTCCCCGCTGCCAAACGGAGTCGAATTTATCCCCCAACTTTGGGGTTGGAAATCCGTCTCGGATTTTCAGAGCAAGGTCGTCGCAGGATACGCCCACAAGGTTCTCGGTCAGAACGAGTGGGTGTTCCATGTTCTTCTTGTTCTCCATTCTAACCTGTATTTAGGCCCAATGAACCTAGCCAGTCCAACATGAGCCCTCAGGATGGGTTCAACATGTGGATGCAGTACATCAACCCTCTCAAAGACCAGGGATACTACCTCATCTCCCCTGCCTGCACCGACGATTCTGCTGGTATGGACTGGTACAACCAATTTTTCTCTTATTGTAACCAGAACTCTGCTTGCCACGTACGTCAAATGGGCTAGCAACAAATTTTGTCGCTTAGATTCTTGTCTCAGGTTGATGCCATCGCTTTCCACGCCTATACCGCCAATGCCCAGGATCTCATCAACTATGCAACCAACCTCCACAACACATTCAACAAACCTATTTGGATTACCGAGTTCGCTGACCAGGTTGGTCTATCTCTGATGTATTCTCCGACGTCCCGACCAAGTTAACTCGCCTTGAAGAACTTCAGTGGCAGTGGCGGTGAGCCCTCCATGAACCAGGTTTGGGACTTTGCTGGACAGGTTACTGCGTTCATCAACAACAATGATTGGATCGAGGCAGCGTTCCCCTTCGGTATTTATCTTTTCCTGCTTCAACGTATGCCAATTTACACAGTTTTAGGTGCCATGCTGGACCTTCAGGGTGTTGATACCGCCAATTCCTTGATGAATAGCGATGGTTCTCCCAACTCCCTGGCATACTACTACTTGAACTAGACATTCCAGATCCTGGAACAATTGGCTCCAGATACCCTCCACCTTGTAGACGTTTTTTCCATTTTACACTTTCCTTTTGTTCGCGTGTAGTCATACGCGCCTTGCTCGTCGTGCTTCATGTTTTTGTACCGGATGCAATGTTGTTGCCGACGCGTGTAGCTTGTTGAACAAGATCATTCGTTGTGTGAAAATTGTTCGAGCACATGGTCACAAGGCTAGCACGCGGAGAATATTCTCACTGGTTGCGTCATAAAAAAAACAGTGTGCCGGAAGTGAAAGACACGCTTCCTTATTTCCCTGCGGAAATGGTCAAACACCCCCCACCGGTGATCAAGCAACTACTGACCTTACGCAACCCTGAGGCATGGCCGAGTCCACCTGTAGAAAGGCTGCATCGTGTGTTCGCGAGTACACTGAACGAGGCCAAACAACGGAACGCAGAGAACGGTTGGCTCGTCCTCTCGGCGAGTAACCGGTCCTTTTCGCTAATCGAATAGCATCCCATTGAACCCGAAATGACAGACATGCACACTCCTTACCACCAACAGGCCCTCATCTGTGGGACACCTCTATCGTTTCATAACTAGGAACGACCCCTACTTGCCTGCGACACGAAGGAGCTTTACCGAAGCGGTGAGCAAGGCAGCCATGATGCGCGAGGCCGCTTTAAAGAGCGTCATCTTCGTCGGCGTGCCCCGGGTAAGCATTGCAAAAATAAAACGTACTCTCCAGCTGATAAAATCGAACCGTAATTTAGACCATCCTGTCCTTGACGGGCTTAAAGGACGCGTTGGAAGACGACGTATATGCTGCTTTACGAAAGCACTCCATCAGGTAAGAAGACATCTAGCGTTGCGTATGCAGCCACGAGGCACTAGCGTTCCCCCGCGACGTAGGGCAGCCAGCGCAGAGAACGTCGAGGCGACCGTCCAAAGGGGAATGGACTTGTGGAAGTCCATCTACGAGCCTCATGCGGCCAAGTTGTACGACAAATTGGGGGCACTTCACCCCGATTTCATCAGTACGTACTCATTTCCATCTTGACCCCGTGGCCTTATCTCCCTCCCCCCCTTCTCCGACCTGATGACAATCCGTAGCACCGCCTCGCTTACATGACGTGCCTCGAGTTTGATTAATATTAATTCTGCACCTTCATTTTAGCATTCATCATTCAGGCCTACGGCACGATTCTGTCCCCTTTGCCGCGAGGAGACCTGGAGCAAGGCAATCTCACTCGGGCTTTGGGCTCGGTTGTCGGGATTGCGGCGCTTCGCGCCGAGGGAAGAGTCGGACCTCAACTCGCGAGCCACGTATTCGGTCTCCTAAAGGCGCGTTACCAAGAGAACCTGAACGAGGAAGACGAGTTCCTCTCTAGCGACGAAGGGACGGAATGGGTCATCCGCAAGGTCGATGAGATCATCGACGCCGTGATCGCAGACGAAGAGGAGATCCTAGTAAAGGCCAAGCTGTGAGCACGCGGCAGAGATCATTTTATTTGCCTGTTATCGGCCGATTGATCGTAATTGGATGTCGTCGTTTCCGACCTGTGAAAGGTTGGCTTTGTGTCATCTTGCATCGTGTTCCCCCACGTGTAATGAAACCCGTGTTTTGTGACCTCGAAGGGTGCTTCATGTTAGCATCATCTGACCGCGCGAAAGGAACACCGACTGTCTCGGGTGAAAATTTGTGCATTGTGCATGTCAGATATGGTACATGTGTACAAATCACGATGGATAGGTATGATGAGGAGAACGTGTCTCCGATGTAGGTTGCAATGTGGATGCAGTGAAATGTGACGTCAAAGACCAAATGCTTGGCAAAATCGGTAAAGCATCACCGTTACGGTGACCGTGTCCATCATAGGCGGGTGTGTCTAAAGGTCGAAAACATGAATATAAGCGACACGGCACCTAGAAAGGAACCTTACTATTGTTCCCGCACCCGCACTCCGGAGAAAATGCAGCTCTCCATAGACATCCCCGATCTGATACCGGGTGGGCCTCGTGGGCCGGAAGAAGGCGACGACATTTCCTGCGGGATCCTCCAGCTGTGGGTCAGAAACCATCAATGCACGTCAGATGGTGACAAACGCGCTCGGAACATACCAAAACGTCCGGTGAGCTGGAAGACGGTCGCCAACGATATTGTAGGCCATCGGGGGCGTTGAAAATACGTCCTCCCTTTTGTCGTGCGTCAGCGTCGCGTCCGAGGGAACGTCTGTCGGAGGTTACGTACCGGGTAGCGAGAATCAGGGCGGACAAGGTCGGACATCGGGACTGCGTTCTGGCAGCAGAAAATATCGATCAGTCGACGTGCAGGTATTTATCTTTTCGATCCCTTTCTCCTTACCTTGCCGATCACTGCCCGCCCGAGACCACCATTGGAAGCCCACTCGAGCTTCGCGACGCGGTCCTCTCTGTTAGCGCGCACGGCCCGCCAAAGAGTGGTGGTGCTTTGCCCGCTGTTGTTCACTACGGTCTGCGGCGAGTAGTCAGGAATGCCAACACAAAGGCGTAAGGAGATCTCCGAACCGCGAAGCGGTAGAGGACGCCCCATGTGTTGAAGAGCTGACTTTCACGGGGATCTTGGTTCGTCCAAGACAAAACGTCGTTCGTCGAAGTCGCCATCACGAGGGTAGAGATGATGAGATGTTTTCTTTGAAAGAAGAGGAGGTGGACTAAACCAACTCTACGGAACCATGGACCGGATAGGTTGCACTCTTTATAGGGCGAGTTTCGAATAACATTTCATAAAATCGTCTTGTTTTCTTTTTTTTCTTATTTCGTCCTATGACGAATTGACCGCAACGTGGACTCTGTTGTGACAGATCGAGGATGAGTATGAGGCAACAAACGTGTTGCCGCGAGAAGCCAAATTCATTAAATTTCTGGAGTCTTTTGAGTGGAGTAAAGTCCGATGCGGCTGCCAGGTCGAGGCCGACATGATCGAGGAACAACACGCGTTGAACATAAGCGCGTTGATTTACCCATAGAACATGCGGATTGGCGTCGTAGTGACACGCCAGAATTAACACGAGACTTACCATTCAGGGGTAAGACAATGGCCTAAGATAACCGAGAGTTTGGAAGGGCACCCGAGGTGAGAATCTCGAACAAGAATATTCAAAGACGTACAAATCGTGGCAAAAAAAAGACAAGCAGATGAACTTCACGCGCCTGATAAAAGTACACGCGCGAGAGAACCGACCAGAAAAGGCAGGAATGGGGCAGGAGAGTGGCGAGGAAGAAGGGAAGAACGTGTCGCAACAGTGCGGGTGAGGTGTGGTCAGGCTGGGCGTGTCAGCAGCGTGGCAAGATTCCGCCAAGGTCATTGAAAGAAAGAGGAAACAAACGATTGGATGGCGGAACATGACCATGACATGTAACGATCAGGCTAGATCAGATGGTCGAGAAGCTGCGCATTTTGGCTCTCGGTATCCGGGAACCGGAGACTCGCCATTATGAAATGTGAATTTGATTATGAGGCGAATGAACTTAACCTTGCACAAAGCACTCGAACGCGGATGACGCCACCGCGCTTTTTCATTAATGTTCCCCCATACATGATGTCGAGAACGACGGTATACGGGATAGTGCGGGTGTCGGATGGACTTAACAAATGTCTAGCTACAGGTATCCAGATGGGCCGAGGATAGGGAGGTGGCAAGGGCTGGGGGCGGGGAAGCGGAGGACGCATCGGAACGGACCGATAAGACGGGTTGCATCGCGCAGGGGCCAGACGAGATAAGCCAGTGGATCACGACGTTGGCAAGGGCGTACCTTATAGAATAAGGAACGGTGGACGGGCCGGTCACTGCACGACCTGAAGTCCCAAAGTTCTTGCAGTACCGACTACAGTGCTCGCGATCGACTCCAACTTGAGATGCCTGAGATGGTCATCTCTTGCCTTAATTTTGGCAATTTCATACACGTGTTTGAGACTGATGGTACCCAATATCTCGTGCCCGGGACGTGCGGGTCCCTTTTCTAGGCCGGCGACTTGTTTGAGTAGGTAAGTGGTTGGTGGTGTCTTGGTAATAAAAGAGAACGTTCTATCCGGCTGGACGTGAATCATCGTAGGAATGGGGACACCTGGCTCGATGTGGGCAGTCCTGGCGTTGAATTCTTTGCAAAAGTCCATGGATTTGACACCACGCGCACCGAGTGCTGGGCCGACGGGGGGACTTGGCGAAGCCTTTCCGGCACCAATTAAGAGACGCTTAAAGCACGCAAATCAGCGCACTAGACATGTAGACAAGGACACGGACGGACGACGAGGTGAACTTGACTTTTGGACATGGCACTAGACGTTGGCCTACGGTACTGTACAGACGGCCAAACAAGAGACAACACGTGCTCAATGTCGTGTGGCGCGCCACACGTATCAGACTCGATATTCCTTCCCAGGCATGCATCATGCGTCCTTGCCACGTACATCACCGAGCCAGGTAGTCCTCAAAGAACGTAACGACGCCCTGTCCAAACGTGGCAATGTCCCTATCCGCGAAGATAGTGTGTACCACCTTCTCGGCCTGCTGGAAACACCTCTCAACCACCGCCCTCTTGGGGCAGAGCGTTCATCGTATCTCCATCCGATTGCAACCAAGGGAGATCCTACCTTGCCGTTTCGAAAATCCCAGAGTAGTACGCATCCGTCCTCGGTTGCCTTTGCAAAATGAACGAGGTGAACGCTACCACGCGTGTGTCCGCTCGAAAATCCGCCACTCGCGTTGCGGCGGCCAAAACTTAGGCAGGGCTCACCATCAAAGTTCCCTTTGCGGCCGTCATACAGCTGGATTTGGCGGTCTAGATGCCGGACCTTGGATTTCCACTGAGCGCATCACCACTAGCATGCAGCTGACGCTCACCTCCAGTAGTGTAAGATTCGCTGCCTGTGGATGGATGTGTATCTGTTGGATTTCATTCGAGAAAGGATGCGTCATTGTCTTGCAGCGGCTAAGATCCGTTATGTGTAGTCTCCTCTGCGCAGATGCTACTACTGATCGGTCACGATCACGGTACGCCAGCGCTATTATAGAGGCTCCGTGAGACACGACTTTCCTAGAGCGAGGCTCGCTCAGGTTTTCGACTGCGGCCGTCCACTCATGAATAGTCCCATCGTAGCCACCGGACAAAAATTTGATGTGGCCTCCTTCGGCGTGTACTGCAGCGAGGCGACTCACACCTCTCTTCTCCGTATCTTGGTAGCGGGGTCCATTGCTGTGTGGGGACCATGCGACATCCGTCATTTGTGGTTTTCCCTGTTCATGTGCCAGTGAGAGTCTTCAAACCCGCTTGTAATCCGCATGCATACCGCAACGGACAGGATTGACACCTGGTGGTTGCCCCTGTCGCACCCGAGAACGGCAGTATTCCCAACCATGCATATGTCTGCTACATGGCGGAAGACTCCGGGGTTGGGTAGAGAGTAACGACTTATACGAAACCTGTCGTGCGATCAGTGGTTGGAAGATTAGAATGATCCACACACTCACTTCTTCCTTCTCTCTATGAAGTGACAATCACCTCTCATAGTGACTGCAACCAGCGGAAGTTCAGTAGAATTTGGCATTAAGAGCCGCCGGGCACGCCCATGATCGGTTCTGGGTAAAGGTACTCTTTTAAGCTGCGGATCAGAAGGCTGACGGGCTAATTCGTCATCGTCATCGCTACTCGTGATGGCATGAGCTTCCTCGAGGAACTCATCTCTCCCCTGGTTCTGTGATCCTTTCGGAGCGGCAGTTGTGCTTTCAAGTGGGGCTTCACGTCTAGGGTCACCTCGCTGTTTCCCCGTTGCAACCAACTTCCTAATCGGTTGTAGAGATGGTGGGTTCGTGCATTGAGTGGGAGTTCGGCAATCATCCGTGTTCTCTGTGCCACCGAATTCTTCAACCTCGGAATGGGAAAACATCGCGTCATCTCCGTCAGAGAGAAGGCTAGACAATCCGACTTGCCCTTTTTCCTTCGTTAATGCACGCCTTGGTGGCGGAACTGATGTCGTTATGTCGGAGAGATTCCCTGAAGATAATTCTCGAGCCAGGAAAGAAGTGAGGTATGAGCTGTCTGAGTACTCTTTTATTTGATTTTCTGAATGAACTGAAGAGAGCGATTCCGAGCCTATATTCGCGTCCCGGCTGTTGATCGGGTCCTGTTTTGGGGTACCACCACTGATGTGTAGTTCTCTGGGGACATCAGCACGAACGAGAGGCAGAGTCTTAGTGTCCTCATCTGAATCGACGATGATGGCATCTGCAGCACTAGTACCAGAACCGGAGGGGATAGATGCAAGCGAACGGAGGACATTATTCTCATGCTTTGCAACCGAGGTGTCATGCCGGCGAACGACGAAAGAAACATCATCGACCGTGTTCGCCTTCGCAACATCAGCTGAGATTGCTCTATGGCGAACCCTGTTCGGAACGATAAACAGATGCAGCGTCGGAGCATGTCATTGAAAGTACCAATTCAGGACGATCCCATCGCTCCTTCTCCATCGATCAGCGGGCTGCTGGAGAAGGAGCAGAGGAGAACTCACAACACCACGGGCAAGCCCACTACACGCCTGCCTTGTTCGCGTAGAACTTGGGTGCGGTCGCCCGCGAGCTGGTCCAAATACCGAGATGATAAGTGGTTCACTCGAAGTGGGATTCGCTCGACGCCTTGTGGGGCACTGAGGGGGAGGGGCGGCGGGGTGCGGTAGACTAGCTTCTCATCATGCTCTGACTTGGCTCTCTTGACTGACGATGGTGCGGAGGGTCCCGACAGCGCCCGCTTCGAGCCAACGCCGTCGACGTCGTTCATGTGTTTCGGATGCCAGCAAACAAACTCAAATACAGGAGATCGCTCTCTCCACCATGGAGGACACACAACCGAACGAAGTTCGCCTTGCTCGCAAGGGGGCCACGTCTATACCCCGCGTGCGCACCACCCGTCCAGTGTATGCCCCGTACAGGCGTCGTCACCCCCATGATTCCCAGACGGCGAGACGGCAACCTCCGAATGACAGACTGGGGAATATAGCCGGGGATGAGCTGGTCCGAGTTGACGTCCATCTCCCGCCCAAGTGCTACAAAAGCCAACCTGGATACCGCAATGCACGCAAGTGCTGGATCGAGGACCAGAGACGCTACCTACAGACCCATTGTCACCACTCCGTCGTGTCGTTCGAGTATCTGGATGACACAAGGGTGCAGTTCACTTGTCGCATTGGGCAGGCTAACCAGTCCGTGGGGCATGATGCCAAAGGTAGCTTAACTGTCAGATCTTGCTAACACTCGCTAAACTGGAAAACATAGCGACGACATTGCCCTGTGCCCAATTAGACGCGGAACATACCAATACCACGCGTCAGGGCACAATGGACCCATCCACGGTCAAACTCCGTGGCGATTACAGTGACCTTGTCCAGGTGATTCAGGTCTCTTTCATCTCCGGGATCTAATTGAGTGCGCCACAGTGCAGAGAGCCTGGATCCAGTCACTCCGGACTTGCCACACGGTTACCCGTTGGATCCGGAGACCACCCTCAACGTGTGAACAAGCAGCGCAAGTTCGTCGGATCAATCACGACAAGGATGGAACGTCACCCCGCTCACATCAATCCTTTTCCTCGTTCCCAGCCCACAACATGTATAACACCTCCGATAACAAGGAACATAATCGATCTTTCCCTAGACCGACCTTGTCCCGCCGTGGAAGGCCATTCCAATCGGTGGTCGACGTTCCGATCTGGTTGTGTGGACGTCTGTTTTCTATCTCCGGGCAGTAACTCAGGGATTTCATCATCGAAAACGAGCGCAAACCCACGTAAAAGCTCCAGTCAAACACCACATCGGGTCATGGTCCTGGCCCAACCCGTCGATCAGTGCAGCGATACTAATTCGCACACTACTCTGAAAAACTTATGTGCGAATGATGTAGTTTCCGTGTGCACAACGAAATATCGACGAACAGGCGATGCACTCGCTGACCAATTTCGTCAACCCAACGTCCTTGAAACCACTGGTTCGAGCTGCTCTCGTGATCCCTCTGTGCCGCTGGAAGGCGAGGGAGCCGGGCATTCCTCACTTTTTGATCATAGTTCATCCATTCGTGGTTTTACTTCTGCGTGTGGTATCCTGTCCCTGCCACTGGGCCCTCATGATAAACCCCGTCGTCTACTGCATGATGGTGATCTCAGCTTCGTTGTCACCGCGCATGGTGTTATTGAACAGGTCGACGCAACGGGTATGCTGAAGTTGGATCGCACTATTCGATCGCCCCCTTTACCCTTTCAAGAATCTGTCGATGATGCATGCGTATTGTTCTGCCAGGGAAATCCCGTCATTACCCTCGGCCACGCGCGAGAACAAGGTCAAATCTCTCTGTTGAATTTGGAACACGGTCAAGTCAACATCGCAGTCAAGTACTTCCGTTACGCTCTCTTATGCTACTTTTCAGGCCTCCCAGCACATCATGCTGCACCGCGATTCGAATACGACAAAGAGATTTGGTGTAAGTACCGTAACGTCTCTGATGTCTCCTTTGAAATTTGCGAGCGGAGGTTACGATCATCGTGTGCATATATGGGATGTCGCGGAAGACCTTTCTGGTGCCTCAGCCATCGAGACAGGCATAAGACATTCCTCGCTTGTCTACTCTCTCCTGCCTATCCTGGACACCAGCCACAAACTCGTCTCTGTCGGAGCAGATCGCGATATCCATATCTATGACATGTCCGCAGAACACGTCGTGCAGACTCTCAAGGTGTCTTGTGTGCCACATCACGCGCACAAAACCAACATTGCATCCTCCATCTTGCTCGAGGTACCCTAGTCAATTCCCACGCAGCAATATTCACTCAGTTTATACGTCTCAGGTCTCCCACCTAGAGACGCAGTTTGAAGTTCGCGATCTCCGTACGCCTACTCGCGCATCCGAAAGATTCGGTTTTATCACGGAAGAGAGGCGTGGACGGTATGATAAAGGTTTATCTGAGTGCCTTTGCGGGGGAGTTGTCGCTAAACATACAATCCCAGCGGGCACGTGGTCTCACTTTGTCGCATGTGGGGACAAGAATGGGACAGTACGTCTTTGGGACCTACGCAATGTTTCCAAGGAAGTCTTGATTGTCAGTGTTTATTCTTCGAGTTCTACATTGAATTCATCCATTCCTCGTTTGCATACAGCGACAGTGTTTCAACGATCCCATCGTGCAAGTTGTGCACATCGGTCCTCGCTTGCTAGCGTGTTCGAAAAGGAATGAGCTTGCGTACGTTGACTTTGAGGGTGGATAGGACCTGGGCCTCGGTCGCATATATAGTGCCACGACGAGTGCACGCTCAATACACATTATCATGGTGCTTGCGAGCATCGTTTCGGAAATATCAGTGACCTGATCAGCAGGCTAGGAATTGCTGTGAAGTCACGTGCGTCATGTACGAGGCAAATGTGGTCGCGGGCCCGACGGTGATCTTCGGATCCGAATGCGTTGTAACGGACCACACGATATCCCTCATGTCGACAGCGGCGGAACGTGCGCGTCGAGATGAAGCGGTCCACCGCGCATACGTGATACAGGTAGTCGAGGGTTCCAAGGTTCGTCTCCATGTCGGCCTGGCCGCCAGCACCGATGAAGACACTGAGATCACTAGGCCGCAGCCAAGATGGGCACTTTCGGCCTGGGTGTCGTCACCCTTGCTCACTACGCCTCTCCGACGTTCCGGTACGTCCCGTCCACCGTGCTCTTCGAGCGCCACGTTTCAACGCGTCGCACGACAGACGCCAGACGCTCCCGTTCAAGGCCTTTCTCGTCACCATCTGTGAGTCATCTTGCAGAACGGCAAAGAATGCTTCCGCTCGTGTTCTCATCGTCCGCCTCAGTCGCGACAGCCGGTCTGGTCATTGGCGCAGACAACGCGCTTCTCTCTCACGAAGCCCAGCTTCGGCAGTCTGAAGGTGCGATCCGGAGGCTCGCCGTCATGGAGCTTTCTCGTCAGGGCATGGTCCCCACGGAGACAGCGATCGCTCGTTGGCGGGACGAAAGAGCAAGACGGGAGGATACGTCAGTCAAGACGAATGCATAAGATTGTGTTTACTATACTACATGTCGTCGAAGGACGAGTGGATGGAACAAGAGCAGATACATTGACAGCACTCTAAATTTAGTTCTAAATGAAACAGGATCCACCAAGGAAATGACGGTGCGTGCACTTTCGAATCAGGATGATCATGAAGTTACGTGGGATGGACGGGAGTGACAATACGTCTGTGAGTGTGTGACTACAAGATATTTTCATTGCCAATCCTCATGAACAGGGGGAGGCGTCGGTAGAGGTTGGCCATAGTTGGGGTATGGTTGGACTGGTCTTTGTGCTAGTCCTTGGAAATGTGAGGTATTGCCAAAGGTCGATGAAGTACTCGGAAGGACTTGCAAACGGTGGGGCATATCTGGTAGTGGCGGTGGCGGCGGTGGCGGCTGATACGCGGACTGAACAGGATGGTATCCGAATGGTGGCTGAGGCAATGCTGGCGCCCTTGGCGCGGGGGGATTCCCTTGAACCTGCGACGGAGGGACAGGCAACGGGGGGGGCCGGGAATTCAAGTCTGTTAGAGCCGGATGGTCAGGCGCAGAGGGTATGCGACG